>JASVEL010002134.1:0-144643 GCA_032618575.1 Nicotiana noctiflora
CGTAGTATGGATGCGGGGTGCAGTTCCTCAACTCGAGGACTGGGTTGGGAGCCTAATATCACTATCAACACATGCTGAGCTGGCATGACGCGAATTGTTGAAGGGTCAATGGGAGGCTAGTAGTCATGGTAAATTTTTCTTCCTGACTTAATGAGTTGACCACTATTCGAATATTTTCTCGAGCTTACTCATTTCTCTTCTTTTGCAGGTCTCGTGAAGGATGTGACGATGAGGCCCCCTTTTGGTGATAAAGAAATCCTTCCCCCACTAATTGTCTCGAAGCCGGTGAAGGAGAAGAAGAGGAAAATGGGTTTCCAATTCCACGAACTCTGAGAGGCAGAAACAAAAAAAGAAAACAACACGTAAACCCAAGAGGAACATCATCCCTCTAACATTGGAGTCAGTCCAACTGCTAAGGGATGCGGCCTAAGAAGAAGAAGACTCAAGGCCGGTGGTCCGTGTTTGAGCTGGCATTGAGATTCGAGGTGCTGCTGAGCCGATGGGAGTTGAAACTGATCTCTCGACTTGATGAGATTGAGGGGGAAGCCTCGACCGAAGTCCCCAAGCTAGAAAGAGCTGAAGATGCTTCACCTTGAGGTGAGAAGACTATTAAGGAGGCAATTGATGCTGGTGTAGAAACCATGATCGGGGCTCCATGAGATATAGGAGATTCCCCAAAACATTTACTTAGGGTGATAGATATCGGAGATTCCCCCTTGTTTCCTATATTCACTGAGTCGATGATACATGACACTCAGGTGGTGGAGACTTGCCACAGGGAAGAGGTTCATGGAGCAGAAGAGCCTTTCCATGGATATTTTGTTAGAGTGGAAGATGTCACCAGTCTAGGTGACTTGGAGGTACCGAGGAAAATATTGATTGAGGCTTCCTTGAGCTTTAAACTGACCAATCAGTTTCTGTCCCCCAGTGTAAGCAATCAATTATCATCTCAATCTCGGATAGTGCTCGGGTTCTTTCTGCCCCCATAGGGTGGCTAGCTATCTCCAATGCTTGATCACCAAAGAAGACCAAGCCAATATGGATGAGGTGGAAACTCCCTATCTTGTCAAAGGAGCCCAACATGCTCTAGAAGGGGTAATCCCAGATTTCCTTATCGATGTCAATTTTTGTACTTAGATTTTTCTCCCTTTATATAGCTACTATTTCTATGTTTGTAGGATTTGGTGCTCATGATTAGGCTCCCCTCCGATCTTGAAGAGAGTTGAGCTGGTACGAGGCCGAGGTATGAGGGCTTACTGAGGAAGATGATGCTTCAAGTTTCTGAGTGAGCTGAGCATGTTTAGTAGAGTCTCGCAGGTCGGTATGGAGATCTGTGTGTTTATCCTCAAAAGGCTACAGAACCTTTACAGAAACTTCAAATCCTTGAAATTTCATCTTGAAAAGAAACTCTTAAAATTGCTTCCACACGTTCGTATGTGCACATGAGCTCTTAGTATCAGATGTGCATCGATGGCTAGTGATTCGCTAATCAAGGGGCAAGATGTGATCTATGTGTGTTGATGTAATCCTAAATGCAAATGCGATTTTTTTTAATTTATCAAATAGATATGCACAAAAAAAGGACATTAAATTCGCAACAATTATAAAAACAAAGAAAAAATTGTTTTATTTGAATTTTGTGGGAATAATTCATATGTAGGGTAAAAATCACGTGCTCACACCAACTATTTGAACCCTTCGGGGATTTGTATTGATATTTCCTCACCGTTTAACTTTAAACTTGTACTCGGTCATGCTATTTTCCACTGTTTTTGAAACTCAGCCTTGTTTACTCTGCTTTAACACTTGAAATGATATTTTTAAGATATTTTTAGGTTGAGCACAATGTTTTACTGTTGCCCGAGTGGCTTATATGATCTTTGACTGAGTAAGGCCGAGGGCTTGTGTGTGAGCATACTTTTGGGTCGGGCTGCACGCTACAGCGGTGATACACTGATTTTGATTATGAGGCCTAGGGCCTGAGATATGTACGCCATGAAGTGGCTTGATTGATATGAGGCCGATGGCCTAGTTTTGATGCCACGAGATTACTTGTTATTGTGCTTGGGCCATAAGGGGCCCCTCCAAGAGTCTGCACACCCCAGTGAGCACGGATACCCATTGTGATGTGAGATATAGTCCAAGGGGCTGGTATTGATCTGAGATATTGCCAAAGGAGCGGAGTTGTTGAGTTATAGCCCGAGAGGCGAACCTTTTTATGTTTATCTATTTAATTACCAAACATTTACCTTTTTAGTTGTGTAACTGTGTCCGAGGGGCAGATTCTCTATGCTTATATGTTCTAGTTGTTTTGAATTCAATTACTTAACTATTGAAAATCCATTTTTGAAGAAGTTTTAAACAAAGAAGATGCTTTAAGACATTTTCACAGCTTCACTACTTTTTACTGGTTTTGTACTACTTCATTACAGCATGTTGATGCACTTTTCATAATTTCTTATAACTCAGTCGTTATTATGATTATTATTCACTGAGTTGGAAGAACTCGCTTTACTCTCTGCACCTTGTGTATAGATTCTAGTATTTTATAAGCTTGGTGGTGGTTTCATTGGAGTTAGCAAAGTAGCTGTTTGACGATCGCGACCCTTCTTTCGCCCTCTTTATTCCTCCTTGTTTATTCTTGTGATTTTTCTGACCATTTCGGTCTGTGACTAGACAATTATAGTAGATGCTCGGGTCTAATAACACCCCGATGTCGGGCTGTGTTGGGTTTGTAATTTTGCATATTTGTACCGTTGACTGCTTAAACGCTGGATTAGTTATCCTTATAAATGACTTAAATTGATTTATTAAACTTTTCAAATTAAATGGGTAAGTATCGATTGGCCTTGTTTTTACGAGAGGAGCGCATTTTCACCAACTCTCTGACATCAACCATCATCGAGCTTCATTTTGAAACCGAGATGCCTTTTCAACATTCCTTTTTTCATTGTTGAAGGGTCTTATTATGAATAAGCCTCTTATTTGTCTTATACAACTATCTTCTCAATGAAGCTAAAGCCCATGCCCATCACGACACAAGCACACCAATCTTTCTCTTTTCATCTCTCTATGTATGATTTTTGAGAATGCTCTCTGCAACGCTCCCACCAACCCCCCCCCCCAACCCCCAAACGGTAAAGAAATTCCTTAACCCATCCCTTTGATATCCCATTTATCAAAACTAATTGCTATTACATTGTGCTATTTTAGAATCTTTGTGTTTACACCCTCTCTCTTCCTTTTAGAATAATAAACTGAAGCTCTTTCCACCTCCGTCAATCGCCATAGTCTTCTACCAATAACTAAGGTGTTATTGGTTTGCTATTTTCCATCCAATTATTTTTTACATTTTTCTTACTACTTGCTCATCTTTTCAAGGATTTTATCTAAAGATCCGATTTTGATCGGTGATTTGAAAACCCATTTTTTCTCCTTCCCTTAAATTTGTTAATTTTTTGTTCTATTTCACATCGACCCCTTATGGCTTTTGCTATTTCATAGGAATATAATTAAGGTTTAATTACAAACTTTTTGCGCCCTTTTGCTACGGGTGGGGCCTTACCTGTGGTAGCAGTGACAACCTCCCCTTTTGTCTGTCTTCGTGGTATTTTACGCGTATTTTTAGGTTAAAGACTATGGCTATTAGCGGCAAGCGGAACGTGCGTGGGCAAACATAAGGAACAACCCCGGCAAGGGTCAACGAGGGGCGGCAGAAGTGGAACACGAACGTGGTAGTTAGACACATCATCGTCGTATATACCAAGAAAATTCTCAGGTTCTACTTGCGGGAGTTGGTACCTCCTGTTTTCCCTTTCCCATTTATTATATTAGTAAATTTTTGCAATCTTCGTTCGCCTAGTTTACTTATAGTATTAGTGTGCTTATAGTTGCAACCTGTTTTTGTCTAGCTTGGCATGTTGCCTTATGTGTGTTAGTAATTTTCCCTAGTTTGGCATGAGTATAGTGGCTGTGGTCTGAGATGGTCGAGTGAGTTCATGTCATCGGAGGGAGCGGGGGTTGGGGTAGGGCAGGAGGCTGGGTCGAGAGGCAAGGGAGGTAAAGGAAACAGGGGTTCCTATAGTTTAAGAATTGGGTCATGGAACATAGGTACATTGACAAGTAAGTCTATAGAGTTGGCGAAGATTCTCCAGAAGATTAGGGTCAATATAGCGTACGTCCAGGAGACTAGATGGGTAGGGTTGAGGCCGAAGGATGCATACGGGTATAAACTTTGGTACTCAGGAGTCGAGAGAGGTAAGAATGGAGTGGGTATCTTGGTGGATAGGTAACTCAGAGAGTCGGTGGTTGAGGTGAGACGAGTGAACGATAGATTGATGATATTAAGTTGGTAGTTGTAGAGCACACACTGAACGTCGTTAGCGCCTATGCGCCATATGTGGGCCTAGATGAGGAGGTCAAATGACATTTTTGGGAGGGGTTAGATGAGATTGTGCGCCAGGTTCCGCCTTTTGAGAAGTTGTTCATAGGAGGGGATTTTATTGGTCATATAGGGGCTACATCATGTGATATGGCGAGGTACATGGAGGCTTTGGTTTTGGGGAGAGGAACACGGGAGGAACCTCGCTGTTGGACTTCGCTAAGGCTTTTGGGATTTTAATTGCAAACACTAACTTTCCGAAGAGGAAAAAGCATTTGGTTACTTTTCAAAATGTGGTAGCGAAGACCCAGATTGACTATCTCCTCCTCAAGAGGTATGACATTGGGTTATGCAAGGACTGCAAGGTGATTCCAAGCGAGTCACTCGTGATGCAACATAGATTGTTGGTGCTAGATGTTGGTATTAGGTTTAAGAGGAGGAAAAGGTCCACTAGGGGAAAACCAAGAATCAGGTGGGGAGCTTTGACTAAGAATAAAGCCCAAGAATTGGAGTGTCAAGTGTTGGCTATGGGAGCTTGGAGGAGTAGTGGGGACGCGAACACTCTGTGGTTAGCGACAACAGACTGTATAAGGGAATCTGCGAGAGAGGTGTTATGGGTCTCAACCTGTGTTTCTGGCGGGCACAAATGAGATTGGTGGTGGAATAAAGTGGTCCAAGGCAAAGTGGAAACCAAGAGGGCAGCATACCAGAAGATAGTGGAGAGCATAGGTGAGGACGATAGGAGAGCATGCATGGAGAGATATAAGGTAGCTAGGAAAGAAGCTAAATTATCGGTCACGGAGGCTAATAATGTGTCTTATGGTCGTATGTACGAGGAACTAGGGGAAAAAGGCGGGGAGAAGAGGTTATTCTGGTTGGCCAAATTAAGAGAGAGGAAGGCTCGAGATTTGGACCAAGTGAGATGTATTAAGGACGAAGATGGTAGAGTATTGGTGGAGGATGCCTAGATTAAGAGAAGACGGAAAACTTACTTTAACTTCTGAATGAGAAAGAGGATCGTGATATTGTGCTAGGAGAATTGGAGCATTTCGAAAGCCATCGTGACTTTGGGCCCTGCAGGCGTATCGAGGTCGAGGAGGCCGTGGGCTCTATGCGTAAGATGAGTAGGGGGAGAACGACTGGGTCGGACGAGATTTTGGTGGAATTTTGGAAGTGTGTAAAGAGCAGGTGTGGAGTGGTTGACTAGGTTGTTTAATGTTATTTTTAAGGCGAAGCGGATGCCGGATGAGTGGAGGTGGAGTATGGTGGTTCCATTGTAGAAGAACAAAGGTGATATCTAGAGTTGTAACAACTATAAGGGTATTAAATTACTGAGTCATACCATGAAAGTATGGGAAAGGGTGGTTGAAGCAAGAGTGAGGATAACAGTGTCTGTATCCGACAACCAGTTCGAGTTCATGCTGGGTCATTCCACCACATAAGCTCTACACCTTATTATGAGGTTGGTGGAACTGTACAGAGAGAGAAAGAAGGATTTGCACATGGTGCTTATTGACCTAGAGAAAACATATGACAAGGTTCCTAGAGAAGTTCTCTAGAGATTCTTGGAGGCACTAGGTATGCCGGTTCCTTATGTTATGGCAATTAAGGACATGTATGACGCGGCTAAGACTCGGGTTACGACAGTAGGAGGGGACTCGGAGCCTTTTTCGATTGAAATGGATTACACCAAGGCACTGCACTCAGTTCGTTCTTATTCACCCTGGTGATGGATGCGATATCAGACCATATTCAAGGGGAGGTGCCATGGTGCATGCTATTCGCTGATGACATAGTTCTGATTGATGAGTCACAAGCCGGTGTTAATGAAAAATTGGAAGTTTAGAGGCATACTCTTGAGTCCAAGGGTTTCAAGCTAAGCAGGACAAAGTCGGAATACCTCAAGCGTAAGTTCATCGCCGGACTGGGGAAGTAGACGTGGATGTGAGGCTTGAGTCATAGATTATCCCAAATAGAGGCAGCTTCAAGTACCCTGGGTCGGTTATCCAAGGGAGAGGGGAGATCGACGAGGATGTCACACATTATATTGCAGTATGATGGATGAAGCGGAGGTTAACATCTAGAGTCATGTGCGATAAGAGAGTCCCACTGATCCTCAAAGGTAAGTTCTATAAAGTGGTGGTTAGACCGGCTATGATGTATGTGGCTGAGTGTTGGCCTATTAAGAACTCACATATCCAAAAGATGAAAGTAGCAGAAATGAGGGTGTTGAGGTGGATGTGTGGGCGCACTAGAAATGATAGGATTATGAATGATGAAATTCGGGAGAAGGTGCACGTGGCCCCTAGTGATGACAAGATGCGGGAAGCGAGGCTCAGATGGTTTGGACATGTCCATAGGAGAATCCCAGATGCTCCAGCAAGGAGGTGCGAGCGGCTGGTCGTGGAAGGCACGAGAAGAGGTAGTGGGTGGCCTAAGAAGTATTGGGGAGAGGTGAACAGGCAGGATATGGCGAGGCTTCGGATTTTCGAGGACATGACACTTGATAGGAAGTTATGGAAGTCGCATAGTACCGTCGTAGGCTAGGAGGCAGTTGACTCTTGCGTTACTTTGTACCTTTGTGAGCCTAGTTCGGTGGGTTTCTGTCTAAGATAGCTAGGGGCAATGTCGAGTTTTACTATTTTCTATTTTCGATGCAGGATCCATTTACAAATCATCGTTTTTGCTTTGAATTATTATTATTATTATTCCTTATTATTATTATTATTATTATTATTATTATTAATATTATTATTATTTCTTTTCTTTCCTGTTTTCTATGTTCCTTTTACCATATGATTTCCACGGTGAATCTAATACTCTCTTCTTTGGCCTTTTTATTATCTTTAGCCGGGAGTCTTTTGGAAACAACCTATCTATCCCTTCGTGGTAGGGGTAAGGTCTACGTACATGCTACCCTCCCCAAACCCCACTTGTGGGATTTTACTGGGCTGTTAGTTGTTAATCAATACAAAAAGTGTATGATACTATTTGGTTGATGTATTAATTAAACATGTTGTTGATTCATTACTTTTTTATCTTAATTTTCATAGGGACGTACGATTCAAACTAGCTTGCTCAAGAAAGGTTTTGAATCATTTTTTATTCACTTGCTTTTAACCCCTTTTTTCTATATGAAAACAACTGTTAAAACGCTCAAGCCATTTTCCCAGTAAACTGTTGGCAGGAAATGAAAGATTCCTATGAGTAATCAAGAACCCTAGGCTAGTAACTATTGCAAATTAATTTATTTGGATAAGATTTGGCCGTACAAAGAAAGGAAAGCCATAACCTTAGGCTTTTTACTTGTGAATGCTTTAAGTATGCAAGTTCACTTTTATTGCTATTCGTTAATTTAGTTCTTGATTTAATATTAGTTTAGATATAAATAACCCAAAATGATCATGATTTTGATTTTCGTAACACTTTATTACTTGAGTATTCCGTATACTTGTGTCTATATTGAAAAACAATTAACAACAATCTTTATCCGTAGTCCACCATTTTCAGGGATGAATTTACATATAAAAATTGTGTGTTCGAACACTCATTAACCTTGACCTCAAGTATATATAATTATATAGGGAACTTTTTTTTTTGGTAGGAACGATATGCATATTATATATAACAAAATTTACATAATTTAGAGCTTGGAATACCTATACGGCATTTGGATTACAAGATTAGTCCTACAAGAGTAGATACTCCCTATTGGAGATGCTATCCTATTAGATTAGGAGCCGATAAAGGTACTAGATAATTACAAACAGGAATAATAATATTACTACTAACATGCCGAATTGTTCTAGTATGGAGTATGCCATGGCAGTCTTGTTAGTAGCAAGACATCACAAAACTTGGCGGAGATTCAAAAATTTGGCAGTCCTCCAAATGTTGTTGTGCACCATACTTAGCTAGCTTATCAGCAACCATATTCTGCTCACGATAGATCAGTTGTACTCAAAACTTACCCAGATACTGAAGTAATGACCTGCAATTATTAATAATATTAATATAATTCATGGATGGTGATTGTAACATAGTAATAAAATTTTGGGTATCTCTCTCAATAATTAATGGAACAAATCCTCGTTTGATGGCAATCTGTACTCCTTGGAAGAGTGATATAATTTCTATTTGAGTAGAGTTTCCTTGATTGACTGTTGATGCATATCCTAAGATCCAATTTGAATGATGATCACGAATAATGCCTCCTACTCCGTACATAGCCTTATCCGGGTTACAAGAGCCATCAATATTTAATTTGTAGCACATAAAGTCAGGTGGATGCTATTTTATATAAATAGGAATTTTTGATTTCCTCATTTTATGTTTAGAATGATTTGTCAAAAAATAGAATTCAGCAGTTTTCTGTACTAAGGCATTTTTATTTAAATAATGGCTTATGATCATAAATGAATTTATTACGTCCAATCCAAATTTTACATAAAACAAAGGGTATAATAGTTCTTGCAGGAATATCATAGGGTAGTTTCAAATTTGTTAAATGAATAAACTGGTATAGCCAATGCATAATTTCTTCATTAGAAGATGTTATAGGAATCAAATAAGGTTATCTTAAAAGAATCCCAGAAATGTTTAACACAAGGGCAATAAAGAAATATGTGCATCATTGTTTCAATATTTTGGTGACATTGGACACAAATATTTGAAGTAATAACTCCTATATGATTGAGATACTCAGTAGTAGGTAATCTATTATGACAAATAAGCCAAAGGAAAAAAGCTATCTTAGGAGGGATAGGAAGTTCCAAATCCAATAGAAAGATTGAGAAGTTAGAGCAGAACGGGTATTAGTGTTCAATGCAGCCAAACATGAATACATGGATCTAATGGAGAATTATTAGAAAGATTCCAATATATTTTATCAAAAGAAGAGGTTATAGTTGGAAAGTAAAAATTAATAATAATCTCTTTAATAGAAAAAGGTATTTCAAAAGGCATATTCTCAAAATGCCAATTGTGGTTATAGTAATAATCAGAAACTAATTTATTTTTCTCAAATTGAGGCATGAGTCCACTAATAAAATTTCGAAGACTAAAGTTATGCTTTATCCAAGGATCGGTCCAAAATTTAACATGTTAACGTGTCACAATATTCCATTTATAACCTATTCTACAATAATTCCAACCCATAATAATATTTCTCCAAATTGTAGAGCAAGTACGTCGTGGTAATGAACCGAGTCTTAAATATTTATTCAAAAGAACTTGAGCCCAAAGATCATTAGGATGCTGAAATAGTCTCCATGCAAGACATGCATGTATAGATTTGTTCTTAAGAGTTAAACTTTGAATGTGTAGTCCTCCTACTTCAAGTGGCTGTGTACATGAAGACCATTTAAGGAGGTGAAGTCTTCGTTTTTGAGGTGTAGTTTCCCATAAGAAATTTTGTTGGTATGTATTAAGAATATTAATAATATAATTAGGAATTTTAATATATTGCATCAAGTGGTTAGGAAGTTGATTTAGAGTTGATTTTATTAAAGTAACTCTTCCAGCCTTAGTAAGAAAATTAGCTTTCCATCCAGATAATTTTGTTTTAAAATTATCTAGAAGAAATTAAAAATCTGATGTTGTAGATTTTTTTGAAAAAATAGGGAATCCCAAATATTTCTCAAAAGTATGGCCTTCTTTCATTTTGAAAATCTGAGGAACTACATTTTAAGTATTAATAAGGATATTCTTTGAGAAATAAATTTTTGATTTATCATAATTAATAGATTGTACTGATTTAATAGTAAAATCATGAAATTGGTAACCATAGTTTGACAAGTAATAGGCGTAATTTCTGCAATGAGAGTAATGTCATCAGCAAAAAATAAATGTGATAGATAATGTCCATTTTTTGTCAGTGAAAGAGGTTTTCACAAATTGTAGTCAACTGCATTATTTATATGTCGTGAAAGCATTTCAAGACATATAATGAATAGATAAGGAGATAAAGGATCGCCCTGTCTTATGCCCCGTGTAGGTTGAAAATTGTCTGTAGGACTACCATTGATAAGAATTTAAGATAAGGGGTATAATAAATAGCAAGCTCCCAAATAAGAAAAAGACTTGTGGATGCTTTGGTTTATAAACACTATTGAAAGGCTCTAAAAGTCTAAGGGCGAACGATTGAATCTCACTCCTAAAAAAGGGTACGAGGTAAAGCAGTTAAGGTAAAGCAGTAGCAATGTTTTCAGGGGAAAGGGTATGAGGATTCCCCTGCACTATGATGAAAAGTTTTAATATTACCGTCCAAAATATTGCTAGAGAAAACTGTTTCTGAGATGTCTGTCCAAAAAGCTTGATTTACTAACACCGGAGGAATTATCGTTAAACTAATGCTATCAATAAGCTCTTTGTTTGCACCCTCCTTTGAAATCAGATCAACTACTTTGTTCGTCTCCCTATAGTTGTACTTCATCACCGTGTCTCCTGTCTTAGAGTGATTAACATGCGTTCCAAAGTAATTGAGTAAAATACATAGTTACCCGAGTTAAGCTTTCTTATTACTCTCTTTTTTTCGCCCTAATTATTCGTTCGTCTATTTTGCTCTTTCAGTTTTCACTAGCGACTTTTTTTACCCAATACTACTATTGACTTGTTTTAATTTCTTCTTCTTCTTTTTCTTTCTACTTTTCTTTGTTACTTTATCTAATTCAACATAACAAAGAAGTAAATGAAAATTTGCTTTTAAAAATCAGGGATCCTCCAGAATAGCAAAATCCATTATTTTTTTAGCTCACTAATTGTGTTATTTAGAACAGTTTTACGGTGTCGGTAATATAAGTATTATAGTTTTCTCATTAATTTTTTTATTGTGCTATTTAAATAGTTGCACACTTTGAACGAAAATAAACAATCACATCTGAAAATTTTCTCTGTTGTATTCATCAATATCCATTACATGTCTATAAATACATTTGCTAGGAAAAGAATAATAGATTAAAAGGAAAATAAATAAAGAATATTTGTATATGTGTCCTACTCTAATTAGTTTATTCATAACTAACTAATATTCCCTCACATGGCCTTCACGTGAGGGAAGTTTCCAGCTCTTATTTCATCAGATGGTATTCATTTAATCCATTAAGAATTTAGATAGCTTGATCCATGGGTCTTGGATTCTCCACTTGTGTATCCAAAAGTCTAACAATTATTACTTATACACTTGGGTTGTATCGAACATGCTTTACTTTAGTCTGAAATCACTGAAGCCATTAAATCAGCTTCTTCATTTTTATCTCAACTTCTACTCTAACCCTTAATAAATCATCATGAAATCAGAATTATGAGGGGGCTCTTTCTTCTCAACACCCCCCTCAAGTTAGAGAGGAACTTGGTAACTTCTAACTTGCCCAAAGTATCTCGATGAGAAACTCCAAAAAGAGGTTTTGTGAAGATGTCTGCAAGTTGGGCCTTAGAAGGAACGAAAGAGAGAGTAATTAGGCCTGAGAGAAACTGTTGACGCACAAAATGACAGTCAATTTCGACATGTTTTGTGCATTCATGAAAAATCAGATTCTGGTCTGTGAATAGTTGCCTTGCTATCAGAGTGAAAAGGAATTTGTAGAGTAATTGGTACTGATAGATCCTCAAGAATTTGTACCAACCAGGTAAGCTCCGTAGTAACCCTTCGCTTAGGTCTATACTCTGCTTTGGCAGAAGAGAAAGAAATTAAGATCTATTTTTTTTGATTTCCAGGAGATGGGAGCTCCTCCTAGAGTGATAAAGAAACCACTAACAGACCTTTTTGAATCCCTGTAGGATGCCCAGTGAGTAAAGAGAAAGAGGATGTTGCTGATAAGTGGATTCCTTGTCCAGGATCAAGACTGAGATATTTGAGAACTCGTAAAGGAGCAGAGAGGTATGACACACATGGTTTTTACATATATTGACTAAGGGTAAGTACCGCAAATGAAATATCTTGTCTTGTATTTGTTAAATAATCTAGCTTTCTGACTAGATGACGAAACGAAGTTGGATTTTCTAGGTATTCTCCATCAGCTAGAAGCTTGAGTGCATGATTCAAAGGAGAACTGACTTTAGGTAAATGAGACACATAAAATTCTTCTGACATGTATAAGGTGAACTTTCTTTGACTCACAATGAATCTTGCTTGTTCTATCAAGACTTCCATACCTAAAAAGTAGTGTATATTCCCCAAGTTATTGACTTTAAATTCAGAATTGAGAAAGTCTTTAATGTTCTGAATTTTTGCTAAGTTGTCTCCTATGATTAAGATGTTGTCAACATAAACAACTAAGATAGATATAAGACCATTTGCGCGTTTAAAGAATAAAGAATAGTCATTCATTGAAGAAGAGTGTCCTCTAAAACTTAGAGCCATTGCTGGCCTAGCATACCACTGCCTAGACGCTTACTTTAAACCATAGAATGATTTCCTCAAGAGACAAATATGATTAGGGCTAGGGAGATCTAAACATGCTGGAAATTTTATGTATACTTCCTCTTGCAAATCTCCATGCAAGAATGCATTATTGACAGCTAGTTGAGACACATTCCAATCCTTCTTGGCTACAACAGTGAGAAAACACCTTATGGTTGTCATTTTCACCACCAGTGAAAAAGTCTCACTGTAATCTATTCCTTCTCTTTAAATATCCCCCCTGACCACCAACCTTGCTTTCAACCTCTCAGTTTTTCCATCTAACAAGTGCTTCACGTTGTACACCCATTTATAAGGTAAAGCTCTTTTCCCTTTAGGTAATTCAACCACTTCCCATATTTGGTTGTCTTCTAGAGCTTTGATTTCTGCAAACATAGCTTCTACCCATCTTGGATGTTGACAGGCTTGGCTGAAAGTAGAGGGTTCTATTAATGTAGAGAGGGATTGCATGACATGTTGATTGTTGGGTGAGAGGGATGAAAAATAGTAGTCATCAGGGACACAGGGCTGACTGAAATATACTGTGGCTTAATCTATTAACATAATACTGTTGCAAACAATTTCTTTTAGGTAGATTGGTTGAGTATAAACTCTTCCTGATCTTCTCAAAGGTACAGATTCTCTAGGTGCAGAAGAAAGTATCCTAGTGTGAGAAAACTCTAGACTAGAAGGGACTGAATTTGGTGATGTTGGGGAAATTGGATGGTGATGAGAAAAATGAGGGGAACTTGATGACAGTGGTGAAAGAATATCTGGTGTATTATGTTCTGGAGAAAAGATGTTGTTGTATCTTGGAATGTAGTTCAGTATGTAGGTTCTGTGGTGAAAGTTGAAGTTGGAAAGATGGGATGATGTCCTATGTTTGTTTCTATGAAAGGAAAGTGTGATTCATGAAACTCCACTTCCCTAGATACAAAAACTTTCCTTGTAGATAGATCCAGAAACTTGTAACCCTTTTGTTGCATAGGATAACCAAGTAGGACACAGTTTGTTGCCCTCTTATCAAACTTACCTCTACCTTGCTTCAATGTAGATGCATAGCATAGACAGCCAAAATTCCTAAAATAGTTATACTTAGGTTTGTGATGAAAAAGAACTTCAAATGGAGTCTTTCCTTGGAGAACACTAGAAGGCAATCTATTGATAATGTGTGTTGCAGTCAGAATTAATTCACCCCAATATGATATAGGTAGCTTGGATTGAAATATTAGACCTTTAGCAACTTTTAAAAGGTATCTATGTTTCCTCTCAACAATCCCATTTTATTGAGTTGTTGCTACACAAGACACCTGATGTATAATTCCTTCTAAAGCAAGAAAAGCTGCTTCTTGTGACCCTTTCCCTAATTTTAAAGCATTGTTAAACCTCACCATTTTCACTTTTGTACTGAACTTTGTTTCCACCATGGACAAGAATGATTTTTAGCATAGGAAATGCATTACTCTTATAGGACAGCAAAGATGTCCATGTTCTTCTACTGTAGTCATCCACTATAGTGAAAAAATATCTAAATCCATTATAGGTATTGGATTTGTAGGGTCTACATGTATCTACAAGTATGAGAGCAAATACATTTCTGGATTTAATATTTCTGACAGGGAAAGGTTTCCTTGTCTTCCTAGCCTTAGGACAAACATCACAAATAAAATTAGAATTTGTGTCACAAGGAAGGAAATCTAAATGTTTCATTGCTGAATATGGAAGATGTCCCAACCTTACATGCTAAAGCTTAATATCAGAAACAACATGAACATGAACAGGACTAGAAAAAGACATAGACTCAGAAATGGAATTTCTTCCTTTTTCAATTGAAAGTACATTACTACTGATATTAGCTTAGACTTAAGATTCCTAGGCTCAAATATGTAGAGACCCTATCTAACTTCACCAAAAGCTTGTGGAATCTTCATTTAAAGGCCATGCAACACACACTTAATTAGTGTGAATAAGACATCATATTGGAACTGAATGCAAAACCTATGTACTGACTGTAGATTGTACTTGAAATCTGGAACATGTAAGACATTATTTACGACATGACCTGGAAGAATAGAAATACTTCCTATATGAGTAATAATTACCTTGAATGAACTAGGTAAATTGATGTTCAAAGGAATAGGAAGTTGAGTTAGAAACAAGAAAGAATTGAGATCAAAACACATATACTTTGAGGCACCTGAATCAATGATCCAGGTGTCAGAGTTTATAGTAGTAAATACTGAACCTGAATACTTTAGAATGGTACTAGCATCTGCATTAGCATTTTTTCCTGAATTTCCTGCTTGTGCCAATTTTGCCTGCTTGTACATGCTCACCATTTCTGCAAGTTGTTCCTTGTTAAGGTGCTGTAAAAAATTGTTGCTGTTTTCAGTATTCTGTCCTGCCTGATTTTCATTATCTTCATGGTCAGGACTGCATTTGCCTTGATCTTAGTATGATAGTTCTTTTGATTGGTGAACTCAAAATCATCTAGGAATCCAATGATTCTGTAACAATCCTCTTAAGTGTGCCCTATTTTTCCAAAATAAGTACAACACACATTTGGATTGTACTTCTTCCTTGCCTTAAACTTGTCTTGTGGTTTGTTGAATTTATGTGCTGGATTGTTGTAATTTGTTCCCATAGTTGTTGATCTCTGTGATTGGTTCCTATTTTTCTGACAGTTTCTCCCCTGCCCTGTGACCATAAAAGCTGCAAAAGGTTGTTTCACTTCTCCTGTTGCCATGAAGGACAATGAATATGAGTTAAAATGTGCATTTTCATAAACTTTTCTTTGATTTTCATCTTGCAAAAGGAGAGAATATGCTACATCTATGTTGGGCAAGGGATTCATCATTAGTATGTTTTCTCTAACTTATGCATAGATGTCATTCAATCCTATTAGTAATTGAATTAACCTTTGATCTTCAAGTGATTTTGTTAATTTTGCTTTTCCTACACAAGGACAGAATTTACGTCCTATTTCCCCATTAACTGCTTCTTCTAAGTTCATTTCTGCTATATTGGTTTGCTGGGACGTTCGGTGTTAGGATTCAAAGTGCTTTGGGATACACAGTCCCTAGAAGAGAGCTTAAGAGTTGATAAATGGTCTGTGTTCGGAATAGTGTGAAGAGAACCTCAGAATGGGAATATGATGGTTTTGTTAGCTCTGCTAGGTGATTTCGGGGTTGGGAGCGTGTTCAGAATGTATTTTAGGGATTCGTAGCTCATTTAGGCTTGAAATGTCTAAGTTTGCATTTTTTATGTTTCCGGTCTGATAGTGAGTTTTTGATCCGTTGGTTGGAATGGAAGTTCGAAAGTTGAAGTAGTTCCGTCATGTCATTTGGGATGTGTGTGAAACATTTCAGGTTATTCAGACGTGGTTTAGTTGGGTTTTTGGTCAAACTATTTTGAGGATTTGGAAGTTCATAAGCTTGATTTTGGTTTGATCCGTCGTTTTGATGTTTTTTATGTGATTTGAAAGTTAGAGCAAGTCCATGTTAGATTATATGACTTGTGTGTGTGATTAGAGGGTGTCCCGGGAGCCTCGAGTGTCTACGGGTTATTTTTCCTCCATTTTGGACTGCTATTGCTGCTTCTGGTACTCCTTCTTCGCGTTCGCGGTGTAGCCATCGTGTTCGCGAAGGCTTATCTTGGCCACCTGGAAAATCCTTCTATGTGTTTGCGTTTAGACCCTCACATTCGCGAAGCTCTGCCTCGTTCTTCAATGCGTTCGCGTCCCCCTAACCCGCGTTTGCGGAGACCAGCCTTCTCCTCTTCCGCGTTCACATCCTTGACAACCCATTCGCGTAGGCCCATATCTGGACCCCTCCTATTTTCTTCTACGCATTTGTGTGGCTCGTGTCGCGTTCGTGTAAGCCTCTAGCCCAGACTTTCACATTCGTATTCTTGTCTTTGCAATTGCGAAGGGTAACCTCAATCACTTACATTTTCTTTCTCCGTGAATGCGAGCCCATCTACGCGTTCGCAATGAACAATTAATTGGGCAGACATAATTTAATCCCAAATTTGAGGGTTTCTTCATTTCATCACATTTTGACATCTAGAGCTCGATCCTTGGCGATGTTTGAAGGGATTTTCACCTGTGCAACTTGGGTAAGTACTTATCACTTGATTTAGACAAATTTCCATGAATCTCCTCTTAATTTCATCCTTTAATTTTAGATTTTTAATGAAAAATGGGTAGAACTTCATAGACCGAGTTATTGAAATTTTGAGGAGGTATTTGACCTTCGATTTGAGAGTTTTTATATGGTTAGACTCGTGAGAGTATGAAGGTTGTGAAAATGTAAAAATTATCTAATTTCGAGATGTTGGCCTAAGGGGCATTTTGGTCATTTTGCCTAATTTCGCGCTTTAGCTTTGAATTAAATAGTGGAATCAGCTGCTTGAGATGTTATTTACAATGTATGGTTTAATTGGATAGATTTGGTCCATTTGGAGTCGAGAGCTCGTGGCAAGAACGTGGTTGCTAGTTGATTTTAGCCGGTTTGAGGTAAGTATCTTGCCTAACCTTATGTGAGGGACTTTTCTTTAGGATTTGAGTCTTCTTTGTTAATTGTATTCATTGTACGCGAGGTGACGAGTGCGTGCTCGGATTTATTTGTGGAAAATTGTACCTTTTTAGGCTCTTAGATCCTTCAAATTATCGAATATGGAGTTGTTCTTGATATGATTGAGTTTTCTATTATTAGTTTCACTTCTACATAACTTACTTGGAATTTATTTACACTTTTGGTTTATTCTTATTGCCTAATTGACTTTTACTTGTTTAACTAAAAACATTTACCCTTTTCTAGCCATGTTATCTTTTCTAACTGTTTGTCTTAAATTGAAAACCTGAGGGCATGGCAGCGACTTTTGAGCAGGAGCAGATGAGACTAGAGAGGTTCAAGAAGTACGATCCTCTTGTATTTAGTGGATTAGCATCAGACGATGCCTTAGGGTTCCTTTATGAGTGTTACCGTATTCTTTGTACTATGGGTATCTTCGGATCGAGCGGGATTTCTTTCACTACTTTTCAGCTTCGAGGAGCCGCCTATGATTGGTAGCGCACCTATGAGTTAGACAGTCCACACGAGGCAGCTTCACTGACTTGGACTCAGTTTTCAGATATGTTTCTGAGAGAGTTTGTTCCTAGGAGCCTCAAGGATGCATGGCGAGCAGAGTTTGAGCATTTGTGCTAAAGTGTTATGATCGTCTCGGAGTATGCTGTCCGTTACACCAGTTTGGCTAGACATGCCTCAGCCTTGGTTTCTACTATTTGCGAGAAGGTTCGTCGGTTCATTGAGGGACATATTCGTAGCATCCGGTCTAGCATGGCCATTGAGTTAGAGATGGATATTCCATATCAGCAAGTGGTGAACATTGCTAGGAGGATAGAAGGTATACATGCTAGAGAGAGAGGGGGCATGCAGGGTTATGAGAGAGAGAGCAGACGACATTAGGAGGGAGAGTTTGAAGAGGCGAGGAGTCCTCATAGACCGAGGAGATATACATGTCCTTATTTTGGAGGCAAGGTGCGTCATGGTACAGGTTTTACGAGTCAGCCAGTTCAGTTCGCACTGCAGACTCAGCATGGTGACTCAGGTGTTCATGGGTCTCGGAGTACTTGCACCATATAGTTCCCAATGCCTCGTCAGTAGATATGGTGCTTTGAGTATGGAGACACTAGCCACATGGTGGGAGATTGTCCCAGACTTTGGACCAGAGTGTCCCAGCGAGGTATTGAGTAGGTAGAGGGCGCCCAAGAGGGGGAGGCCCAGCTTGTTAATGTGTTTCATATGGTAGGCTTAAGGCCGGTGCGCTAGTTGAATGTCATCCAGGTACGAATTCGATTTATTATTGAGGGGTACTATTTTTAGTTCTCCACAGCTCTGCTTATTGTGGTGATCTCCCTTATTTGTTGATTCCAGTTATGGGTGCATTTCATGATTTTCACTATGTTTATGTGATTATCACACTGGTAGGTTTTATGAGTGATAGCCGTGTCTATCATCCGATTCTAGCTGTTGTCTAGAGTTATGAGTCTAGTCGTAAAATTCATGTTGTCCGTTTCAGTAGGTTTGAGGTGATCACTGAGTATTCTTGGTTACAGGCTGTGATTTATATGCTCCACTGGTATGGGAGCCAACCTCTGTTGTAATTTGTAGACAGAATTGATCTAGTGAGAGTCTCTAGATGGGTTGTTGTATGCCCTACTTATGATTCAGTGTTGAGGGTGGGACCCTCGTGGTTTGATGTGATTCGATATGTTGAGACTGAGCTATGTACTGTGGTGAGAGTTATATCAGTATAAGATCCGTGTGAGTCTTTTATATGCTTTCATTCTTTCTTGTTAGGTGTTTTTGTCGATTTGTGTTTTAGAAGAATTTGTGCTAGTTGATTTGTTGTTAGTTCCCTGATGTGTTTCCTTTCCCACGTTCGGTCATTTCTGTTCTATGCTTCTTGAGTTTAGCTTGTGGGGTGTGTACCCGTTGGTGTTGGCTGAGATTTGGTTATTCGGGTGGTTGCTATGTAGTTTTCATGGTTATTGCGCCATCGCCAGTGTTGTAGAGGTTTGAAAAGAATTTCATGTTGAATATGAGGCTTATGGCCAGTACGAATTTGATCTCAGGCGAGTATTGCTGTCAGAAATGTTATTGTGGGCATATGTGTGATGTGTTATGTTGTGTGTGTCGGCTTGTATTGAAATAGATGGTTGGGACTGATACCGGATATGGATTTAGGATTTGGGTCTTTTGGAAATAGATGGAAGGTGAGAAATTCTGGCTTGAAGGCCTATTGGTATTGTTAGGAAGGTCAAATTTCAATTGAGATGGTGTCGTCAGGATTGAGAGGATTGGGGTGACGTGGGATCACCTGCGGGTGTATGTGGAAAGTGCGCACTCAGTAACTTGAAGACTTCAGGTATGTTCTATATGCTCATTTGAGGATGAACAAATGTTTAAGTATGGCAGGATGTAACGAACCGACCGGTCATTTTTGGAATTTACGCCCCATTTCCCCGTTAATTATTTCCCCTAAGTTCATTGCTGCTATTTTAGTTTGCCGGGACGTTCGGTGTTAGGATTCTGAGTGTTTTGGGACACTCAGTCCCTAGATGAAAGCTTAAGAGTTGAAAAATAGTCCTTATTCGGAATAGTGTGAAGACGACCTCAAAATAGGAAACTGATGGTTTCGTTAGCTCCACTAGGTAATTTCGGGGTTGGGATGTATTTTGGGGATTCGTAGCTCATTTAGGCTTGAAATGTCGAAGTTTGCATTTTTGAAGTTTCTGGTCCGGTAGTGAGTTTTTGATCCGACGCTCAGAATGGAAGTCTGGATCTTGCAGTAGCTCCATCATGTCTTTTGGGATGTATGTGCAAAATTTCAGATTATTCGAACGTGGTCAAAAGTGTATTTTGAGGATTTGGAAGTTCATAAGCTTAATTTTTGGTTTGATCTGTCATTTCGGTGTTGTTTTATATGATTTAAAAGTTTGAGTGAGTCTGTGTTAGGTTATATGACTTGTATGTGTGATTAAAAGGGGGTCCCGGGAGCCTCGGGTGTATTTCGGATAGGCTACGAGTTATTTTTCCTCCATTTTGGATTGTTGTTGCTGCTTCTGGTACTCCTTCTTCGCGTTCGCGATCTGGCCATCACGTTCGCGAAGGCTTATCTTAGCCACCTAGAAAGATTCCTTCCACGCGTTCGTGTTTAGAGCCTCGCGTTCGCGAAGCTCTGCCTCATTCTTCAATGCGTTCGCATCCCCCTAACCCGCATTCATGGAGAGCATCGTTCTCCTCTTCCGCAGTCGCGTCCTTAACAACATGCATGTTCGTGTAGGCCACATCTAGACCTCTCCTATTTTCTTCTACGCGTTCGCGTGGCCCACGTCGCATTCGCGTAAGTCCCCAGCCTAGAACTTCGTGTTCGTATTCTTGTCTTAGCAATCGCGAAGGGTAAACTCAGTCACTTACATTTTCCTTCTCCGTGAACGTGATCCCATCTACGCGTTCGCGATGAACAGTTAACTGGGCAGACATAATTTAATCCCAAATTCGAGGGTTTCTTCATTTTATCGCATTTTGATTTCTAGAGCTCGGTCCTTGGCGATTTTTGAAGGTATTTTCACCTAGGAAACTTGGGTAAGTACTTCTCACTCGATTTAGACTAATTTCCATGAATCTCCTCTTAATTTCATCCTTTAAATTTAGATTTTAATGAAATATGGGTAGAACTTGATAGACCGACTTATTAAGTTTTGAGGGGGTATTTGAACTGCGATTTGAGAGATTTTTATATGGTTAGACTCGTGAGAGTATGAGGGTTCTAAAAATATAAAAATTTTCCGATTCTGAGACGTTCGCTTAAGGGGCATTTTGGTTATTTTGCTTAATTTCACGCTTTAGCTTTGAATTAAATAGTGGAATCAGTTGCTTGAGATGTTATTTACAATGTGTGATTTAATTGGATAGATTTGGGCCATTTGGCATCGAGAACTCGTGGCAAGAACGTGGTTTCTAGTTTATTTTAGCCGGTTTGAGGTCAGTATCTTGACTAACCTTGTGTGTGGGACTTTTCCTTAGGATTTGAGTCTTCTTTGTTAATTATATTCCTTGTACGCGAGGTGACGAGTGCGTGCTCGGATTTATTTGTGGAAAATTATCTCTTTTAGGCTCTTAGATCCTTGAAATCATCGAATATGGAGTTGTTCTTGAACAATTGAGTTTCCTGTTATTAGTTTCACTTCTACATGACTTACTTGAAATTTATTTACCGTTTTGGTTTATTCATGTTGTCTAATTGAATTTTACTCTTTTAACCGCAGACATTTACCCTTATCTAGCCACGTTATCTTTTCTAACTGGTTGTCTTAAATTGGAAATCATTATTTCTATTTCTCATGTAATTGAATGGCCTTAATTGAAAATAAGTTAGATACCCCACGGCTTAGTTGATTTTCCTTATTGAGATTTATGTGACTTATGTTAACTCCCTCGTTGTAGAATTATGTATTATGGAATGGTTGCTTCGTAGCATTTTCTCCCTTGCTGAGTTGTTCTTATTGCACTTTGTATTTTCCTGTTGCGGTTATTCCTTGTGAGTTAGTTGTACAGTCTTTTAGTGAACGTTATTGCTTGAGCTGATTCTCTTGATTGTTCCTGTGTATATATATTGTCATTTATTGTGTAGTACTTGAGATTGTGATGCACGAGGTTTCTGACGTGCGATTTTTGATATTGCGATGCACGAGGTTTTTGTCGTACGATTGTTGATATTGCGATGCACGAGGTTTCTGCCGTGCGGTTGTTGATATTATGATGCACGAGATTTCTGCCGTGCGGTGGTTCTACTGTAATGCATGAGATTTTTTCCGTGCGATTGTTGAAGGGTTGCACGAGGTCTTTGTCGTGCCATTGTTGTTATTAATATTTTGCACATACGGCGTAATAAGGCGGGATATATTATATGCTTATATATGGGTTGCGTATGTGGCTAAATAAGGTGGGACATTGTTATGCACTTGTGGTGAAATAAGGCGGTACCTGTTATATTATTATTGCATACATAGCGAAATAAGCGGGGCTATGCTAGGGATTGATTGTATAGATTTATGACGGCCTGTAGAGGCATTCCTATTTGTTTTATATTGTAGTTATGGGTTGTTTACTTATGTGAGCGTTACTGCTCGGGAGTCGTGAGGAAACATCATACGTGCACTTCGTTCTCCCTTTTTCATGTTCGCTTACTGGTAGCATTTTATTAGAAACACTTGCACAAGCATACACGTAGCTGAACACTACTATTAGAGGTGAATTCCCCCTGATTTTGCTAAGGGTGGAGGTATGCCCTTGTTGTCTATCATATTTGTGTGTCACGACCCAAATCCGATCGTGATGGCGCCCAACAATTTAGCTAGGCCAGCCAGACCAATAATTACTTATCACATCGAATATCGGTCCCAAATGGACATCCCAAGAAGAATATATGAGTTAAAGAACTCCAATAATAATAATAATGAATAAAGTACTCAGAAGTACGAAAACAACTGACACTCCCATAGATCCGGAGTCACAAGTCTAGAGCCTCTAACAAAACCCAACAGAAAATAGAGAATACTGTTTAGAAATACTCAAGTCTGAATATAAAATAGCAACTGAAAAGAGGAGGAGAAGCTAGGCTCTGCGAACGTTGGCAGCTACCTCAGCAACTCGGTATGACACTGCAAACGCTAGAAATGCCTGTCTACTGCTCCTGAGTACCTGAGTCTGCACACAAAAAGTGCAGGGAGTAGGGGTGAGTATTAAGTACTCAGTGAGTAATAAATATATAAAAGCAGCTGAAAGTAGGAGATCCACAACATACCACAATATGAAGCTACACTACAGTCCGAATCTCCTACGAACTAACATCAACAGTACAATACAGCTACCACAGAATAATTCAACAAATAGAGATGCAATGCAATGCACATAACCGCTACGACGTGTAGCCCGATCCATTTAACGTCGACGACGCTCACTGTGGGTGTGTACGGACTCGGAGGGGCTCCTACAACCCAAGCGCAAATACCGTCGCGGCGTGCGCCCGATCCTCATATCATAATGACCGCTGTGGCATGCAACCGATCCATCCTCAGTCCATAATAATCAAATAAGTCACAAAACAGCTCATTTTTCTTAATTCCAGTTTTCCAGTTCATAATTTATGAAAAATACTTTTACTTTATTAAATTTGCAAAAGCCGGTGACTTAGCATTTCAATACTGTGATTTCAAATTCCAGGACTGAGATCGGTGATTAAGCAAGTATAGCTATCACATAAATACTATCCCCTAGGGATACTACAGGTCGGCACAAGGCCCCAAACAAGGCTTACCGCCCACAAATATATCAAATACCGTGTATTTCCAACACTAATAGCATATTATTCACATCCGGGATGGACCAAGTCTCAATCCCCAGTCACAATCAATCCCGCACCTGCCACGGTGTGCGAGCCACGCTCTACTAGCGTCACAATGTGCTAAGCCGGGGTTTCGAACCCTCAGGCTACCATATACACAAACTACTCACCTCTAGCCCGTCGTAGACTCGTCCGCGATGCCTTTTCCTTTAAAATTCGCTCCCTCGGGCATAGAATCTAGTCAAACCATAATAATTATATCAAATACGGGTTAAAGAATCATAACCCATTTCAATTTACATGAAATTCGCATAAATACACTAAGTTGGTAAAATCCGACCCCGGGCCCACTGCTCAGAAAATTCCGAAATTGGTACCAACGCGATCCTCGTCTCGCCACAAGTCCGTGCATATAAAATATATCGAAATCGGAGTTCAAATGGCCTTTCAAAACTCAAAATCCCGTTTTCAATACCTAGGCCACAATTCTTCAAAATTTCTACCCAAATTCATGAAGATTGATGTTAATTCTACCATAAAATTATGTTTTTGAGTCAAGAATCTTACCTCCGATGAATTCCCGTTGATATCTCAGTGATTTCCTCGTGTTTTCTTCTCTCTAGGGCTCAAAATTGTATTTTTGGGGTATAAACCCGCGAGCCCTCTGTTCTGTGATTTTTATTTCACTGACAGCAATTCAACCCTACGCGATCGCGACTGGCCTCACGCGATCGCGATGTTCAAAGAGCCGGCCTCACGCGATCGCGTCTCTCCTCCTACGGTCGCGTAATACAATTTCCCTGGACCCCATTTCTCTCCTACGCAATCGCGTAGGTACTCATGCGATCGCGATGGCTACCCGGTTAACTCTACGTGATCGCGACTGTTGCTCCTGCGAACGCATTGGTCTAGCCCCCAACCCTACGCGATCGCGTCCCCCGCCCCACGATCGCGGAGAGCAAATCCCTGCTGCATTTATGACAACAACTAGCCTTCTCCTTTTTCCCCAAAATGGTTCATTTGGACCCCCGAATTCCTCCCGCGGCCTCTGGGACCCCAACGAAAGCCACAAACATACTCCAAAACATGATACGGACTTGTTCCAATCACAAAAACACCATCCTAAACATTAAAATCACCATTTACACACGAATTCAAGCCTAAGTTTCTTCAAAACTTTCAAAACTAACATTCAATCCAAAACCCGATCAAACGACGTCCGAATGACCTGAAAATTTGCAGACATACCCAAAATCACATAACGAAGCTACAGAAATTGTCGGAATTCCATTCCGACCCCCGGATCAAAATCTCACCTACCATCCGGTTTTCGCCAAAATTCAACCTTCGCCAATTCAAGCCTAAAACTACACCGAACCTCCGAATTCAATTCCGATTGCTCCCCTAAGTCATAAATGATCCCTCGAGACTAGTCAAATCATCGGAATCCGGTTCCGAGCACTTTACCTCAATAATCAACTCTAGGTTGACTTCCTATATTCAAGCTTCCTTCAAACATGCTATTTGCTTCATTTTCAACCCGAATCACTCCTAACTCACCCGATATATTCTAATACTGATTTAAAAGCATAAGATATGTAAATGCAAGGTAACAGGGTGGTAATTCCCGTAACGACGGGCCGGGTTGTTACATTCTCCCCAACTTAAACAAACGCTCGTCCGCGAGCGGGTTAAGAAACATACCCGGAGCATCAAATAAGTGTGGATATCTGCTCCGCATTTCCTGCTCGGTCTCCCAAGTTGCTTCCTCCACAGGACGACCTCTCCACTGCACTTTCACTGAAGCTATGTCCTTGGATCTCAGCTTACGAACTTGACGACCCAAAATGGCTACTGGCTCCACATCATAAGTCAAGTCCTCATCTAGCTGTATCGTGCTGAAGTCCAACACATGAGACGGGTCTCCGACATACTTCCGGAGCATAGATACATGGAACATCGGGTGAACTCCCAACAAACTGGGTGGCAAAGCAAGCATATAGGCCACCTCCCTAACTTTCCTAAGCACCTCAAAAGGTCCAATGAACCTTGGGCTCAACTTTCCTTTCTTTCCAAACCTCATAACGCCCTTCATAGGCGAAACCTTCGGCAACACCTTCTCACCTACTGAATTTGACACTCTTAGGGCTTCCGGTCTGCATAACTCTTCTGACGCGACTGAGCTGTGTGAAGTCTCTCCTGAATCACATTTACCTTGTCTAAGGAATCCTGGACTAACTCTGTCCCCAACAACCTAGCCTCGCCGGGCTCAAACCAACCGACTGGAGACCCACACCGCCTCCCATATAAAGCTTCATACGGTGCCATCTGAATGCTGGACTGATAACTATTATTGTAAGCAAACTCCTCAAGAGGCAAGTAATCAGCCCATGAACCACCGAAATCAATGACACAAGCACGCAACATGTCCTCCAATATCTGAATAGTACGCTCAGACTGCCCATCCGTCTGTGGATGAAATGCTGTGCTCAGCTTTACCTGTGAACCCAACTCTCGCTGAAATGTCCTCCAGAATTGAGAAGTGAACTGGGTACCTCTGTCTGATATAATAGAAATGGGAACTCCATGCAATCTCACAATCTCCCGGATGAATATCTCCGCCAACCGCTCTGAGGAGTAAGTAGTACACACTGGGATAAAGTGAGCTGACTTGGTCAACCTATCCACTACCACCCAAACTGTATCGAACTTCCTCGCTATTCGAGGGAGTCCACCAACAAAGTCCATAGTAATCCTTTCCCACTTCCACTCAGGAATATCAATACGCTGGAATACACCGCCAGGTCTCTGATGCTCATATTTGACCTGCTGACAGTTTAGACAACGAGCCACATGGCTCACAATATCTTTCTTCATCTTTCTCCACCAGTAATGCTGCTTCAAATCCTGGTACATCTTCGCGGCTCCTGGATGAATAGAATACCGCGAGCTGTGGGCCTCCTCCAATATCAACTCACGAAGGCCATCAACATTGGGCACGCATATCCGGCCCTGCATCCGCAATACACCATCACTATCAATAGTGACATCTCTGGCATCATCATGCTGAACTCTGTCCTTAAGGACAAGTAAGTGTGGATCATCATACCGGCGCTCTCGGATACGATCATATAAAGAAGAACGAGCTACTACACAAGCCACCACCCGACTGGGCTCAGAAATATCCAGCCTCACCATCTGATTAGCTAATGCCCGAACATCAACTGCAAGGGGTCTCTCCCTAACTGGAATATACGCCAAACTGCCCATACTAATAGCCTTTCGGCTTATTGCATCAGCCACTACATTGGGTTTCCTGGGATGGTACAAGATAGTAATATCGTAGTCTTTAAGCAATTCAAGCCATCTCCGCTGCCTCAAATTTAGATCTTTTTGCTTAAACAAATGCTAAAGGCTTCGGTGATCTGTATATACATCACAAGATACACCATATAAGTAATGCCTCCAAATCTTCAAGGCATGAACAATAGCAGCTAACTCCAAATCATGAACATGGTAGTTCTTCTCGTGGGGCTTTAGCCGACGAGAAGCATATGCAATAACTCTACCCTCCTACATCAACACACAACCGAGCCCAACTCTAGAAGCATCACAATACACCGTATATGACCCGAGGCTGATGGCAACACAAGTACTAGAGCTGTGGTCAAAGCCTCCTTGAGCTTCTGGAAGCTCTCCTCACATTCATTAGACCACACAAATGGAGCATTCTTGTGTGTTAACTTAGTCAATGGTGAAGCAATAGATGAGAAACCCTGAACAAACCGGCGATAATAGCCTGCCAAGCTGATAAAACTCCGAATCTCTGTAGCCGAGGAAGGTCTGGGCCAATTCTGCACTGCCTCGACCTTCTGTGGATCAACCCGTATACCATCACTAGACACTACATGTCCCAGAAAAGTCACAGTATCAAGTCAGAACTCACACTTAATGAATTTTTCATAGTGCTTCTCTTCTCTCAACCTCTGCAATACCACCCTCAAATGCTGTGCATGCTCCTCCTCGCTGCGAGAATACACCAGAATATCATCAATAAACACAATCACAAAAGAATCAAGGTACGGCCGAAATACGCTATTCATCAAGTGCATGAATGCAGCTGGGGCATTAGTCAGCCCGAAAGACATCACCAGGAACTCGTAGTGCCCATATCGCATCCTGAACGCTGTCTTCATAATATCTGAGTCCCTGATCTTCAATTGATGCTAGCCCGATCGAAGATCAATCTTAGAAAATACACTAGCTCCCTAGAGCTGATCAAATAGGTCCTTAAAACGAGGTAATGGGTAATTATTCTTCACTGTTACCTTGTTCATCTGCCTGTAATCAATGCACATTCTCATTGTGCCATCTTTCTTCTTCACGAACAACACCGGTGCACCCCAAGGTGACACACTCGGGCGAATGAAACCCTTATCTAAGAGTTCCTGAAGTTGTTCCTTCAATTCTTTTAACTCCGCTAGTGCCAAGCGATTGGGAGGAATAGAAATTGGTTGAGTGCCCGGCATCAAGTCAATGCCAAAATCAATATCCCTGTCAGGCGGCATGCCCGGCAAGTCTGCTGGAAATACGTCCGGAAACTCCCTCACAATGGGGACCGAATCAAGACTGGGTGTCTCAGCCTCAACATTTGTAATGAAGGCCAAATAAGATAAGAAGCCCTTTCCAATCATTCGTTGGTCTTTTATGTAAGAAATCACCCTGTCAGACACATAATCAGTCAGGCCACGCCACTCGATCCTCGGGTTACCTGGAATAGCTAGTGTGACTGTCTTGGCATGACAGTCCAGAATCGCATGGTAAGGAGATAGCCAATCCATGCCTAGAATCATATCGAAATCTACCATGCCCAGTAGTAATAAATCAACTCGGGTCTCCAGACCCCCAATAGTAATAAGACAGGATCGATATACCTGATCCACAACAACAGTATCCCCTACCGGGGTAGACACATGTAGGGCAAAACAAGAATACCACGGGTCATACCCAAGTGATGTGCAAAATAAGTAGAAACATAGGAATAGGTGGATCCGGGATCAAATAAGACAGAAGCATCCCTGTGGCAGACTGAGATAATACCTGAAATGACCGCATCCGAAGCACTAGCATCCTTCCTATCCGGAAGAGCATAGAAACGAGCTTGGCCTCCACCAGTACGATCCTCGCCCCTAGGGCGACCTCTGGATACCTGGCCACCAGTCCTAGCCGACTGTGCTGGCGCTGAAGAAACAGGAGTAGAAGACGAGGGCTGATCCCTCTACTGAGACCGCTTACGAAGCCACTGAGGACACTCTCTTCTGATATGGCCCAAGTCACCGCACTCAAAACAACGGCCTGAAGATGGAAGAAGGGGCTGCTGAGGACCCCTCGCTACAGATGAACCCTGTGATGAGGAAGCAGGAGCAGAGCTCTGAGCTGGAAGAGCACTCAGTGCAGGCTGACTCTGCTGACGGCTCTGCTGACCCTGATAACCCTGATGGCCCTGACGACCACGATCTGATGAGACCCCACTGGACTCTGCACGTCCGGACTGATGAGACCCGAAAGAACGACCCCTGCTATGCCGAGGTTGACCCCTAGACGCAGCACCACCGTAACTTGCCCGCACCACGAGGCCTCTTAGCCTCTCTCTCATCCCGCTCTCTGCGGCGATCTGTCTCAATGTGACGGGCAACATCAACCACCTCCTCAAAGGTAACTTGCCGAAGCTCTCTCCCCGGTCATCAATATGCGGATGGGATAAATAAGGCCATCAATAAATCTCCGAATCCTCTCTCTCTGTCTGTAGGAACCATCCACATGGCATGACGGGCCAACTGTGTGAATCTCATCTCGTACTAATTAACCGTCATCTCTCCCTGCTTCAACCACTCGAACTGACGTCGCAGCTCCTCTCTCCGAGACCGAGGCACGTACTTCTCCAAAAATACCATGGAGAACTGCTGCCAAGTGAGGGGCACTGCCCCAGCGGGCCTACGCCTCTCGAAATCCTCCCACCACTGAAATGCTGCACCTGTGAACTGAAAAGTGGTGAATGAAACACCGCCGGACTCTAGAATACCCGCGGTGCGAAGCATGCGCTGACATCTGTCAAGAAAACCCTGGGCGTCCTCGCCCTCAGCACCACTGAATGTCGGAGGCTGTAACTTTTCAAATCTCTCCAAACGACGTTGCTCATCGTCGGGCATAACTGGAACCATATAAGCAGGAGCTGGTGCAACAGGCCCAACTGGCTGAACTGGAGCTGCCCCAGGCGCCTGAATACCCTGTATCACCGGCTCGGGTGTGCGAGCCACGGGGGTCTGATTCCCTTCCCCTGCCTGTGAAGAAGATGCTGCAGCAGTAGCTGCAACTACTTGAGCAAAGTATGTGCATACTATCAAGATCCGGGCCAAGGTCTCCGAAGACTCGGTATCACAACGGGCACCTGCCGGTGCTCGAACCCGAGTCGCCGAGCATCCGCAGCTGGAATCCGGTCCCGAACCCGGGCCACCGGTGCGGGAATCCGACCCCGAGTCCGGTCGCCGGTGGGTCGGCGAGTGCCGGTGCCGTCGCCTACCTCTACCACGACCACGACCTCTCGGGTGCCAATAATGGTCGTCCGCCACGTCCGCTCGCACGTGTTCTCGCCATCTGCGAGAGAATAGAATATGGAAAAATTTAATTTCATGATAATACAAACCGCACGATATGAATCCAAGAAAATGAGGTTTTTCCTAAAGTTTCTGTAGCCCTCCGAGGATAGATACGGACGTCTACGTACCGATCCGCGAAAGCCTACTAAACCGGCTCATGACTCGCGAGTCCTAGTAACCTAGGCTCTGATTCCAACTTGTCACGACCCAAATCCGGTCGTGATGGCGCCCAACAATTTAGCTAGGCCAGCCAGACCAATAATTACTTATCACATCGAATATCGGTCCCAAATGGACATCCCAAGAAGAATATATGAGTTAAAGAACTCCAATAATAATAATAATGAATAAAGTACTCAGAAGTACGAAAACAACTGACACTCCCATAGATCCGGAGTCACAAGTCTAGAGCCTCTAACAAAACCCAACAGAAAATAGAGAATACTGTTTAGAAATACTCAAGTCTGAATATAAAATAGCAACTGAAAAGAGGAGGAGAAGCTAGGCTCTGCGAACGTTGGCAGCTACCTCAGCAACTCGGTATGACACTGCAAACGCTAGAAATGCCTGTCTACTGCTCCTGAGTACCTGAGTCTGCACACAAAAAGTGCAGGGAGTAGGGGTGAGTATTAAGTACTCAGTGAGTAATAAATATATAAAAGCAGCTGAAAGTAGGAGATCCACAACATACCACAATATGAAGCTACACTACAGTCCGAATCTCCTACGAACTAACATCAACAGTACAATACAGCTACCACAGAATAATTCAACAAATACAGATGCAATGTAATGCATATAACATCGACGACGCGCACTGGGGGTGTGTACGGACTCGGAGGGCTCCTACAGCCCGAGCGCAAATACGCACGGCGTGCCCGATCCCCGTATCATAATGACCGCGTGGCGTGCAGCCGATCCATCCTCAGTCCACGATAATCAAATAAGTCACAAAACAGTTCATTTTTCTTAATTCCGATTTCCGATTCATAATTTATGAAAAATACTTTAACTTTATTAAATTTGCAAAAGCCGGTGACTTAGCATATCAATAATGTGATTTCAATTTCCAGGACTGAGATTAGTGATTTAAGAAAATATAACTATCACACAAATATTGTCCTCTAAGGACTCTACAGATCGGCACAAGGCCCCAAACAAGGCTTACCGCCCACAAATATATCAAATACAATGTATTTCCAATATTAATAGCATATTATTCACATCCGGGATGGACCAAGTCTCAATCCCCAGTCATAATCAATCCCGCACCTGCCACGGTGTGCGAGCCACGCCTTACTAGCGTCACAATGTGCTAAGCCGGGGTTTCGAACCCTCAGGCTACCATATACACAAACTACTCACCTCTAGCCAGTCGTAGATTCGTCCATGATGCCTTTTCCTTTGAATTTCGCTCCCTCGTGCGTAGAATCTGGTCAAACCATAATAATTATATCAAATACGGGTTAAAGAATCATAACCCATTTCAATTTACATGAAATTCGCATAAATACACTAAGTTGGTAAAATCCGACCCCGGGCCCACTGCTCAGAAAATTCCGAAATTGGTACCAACGCGATCCTCGTCTCGCCACAAGTCCGTGCATATAAAATATATCGAAATCGGAGTTCAAATGGCCTTTCAAAACTCAAAATCCCGTTTTCAATACCTAGGCCACAATTCTTCAAAATTTCTACCCAAATTCATGAAGATTGATGTTAATTATACCATAAAATTATATTTTTGAGTCAAGAATCTTACCTCCGATGAATACCCGATGATTTCTCAGTGTTTTCCTCGAGTTTTCTTCTCTCTAGGGCTCAAAATTGTGTTTTTGGGGTATAAACCCGCGAGCCCTCTGTTCTGTGATTTTTATTTCACCGACAGCAATTCGACCCTACGCGATCGCGACTCACCTCAGGCGATCGCGATGTTCAAAAATCTGGCCTCACGCGATCGCGTCTCTCTTCCTGCGATCGCGTAGCACAATTTCCCTGGACCCCATTTTTCTCCTACGCGATCGCGTAGGTACTCATGCGATCGTGATGGCTACCCGGTTAACTCTACACGATCGCGACTGTTGCTCCTGCGATCGCATTGGTCTAGCCCCTAACCCTACACGATCGCATCCCCCGTCCCGCGATCGCGGAGAGCAAATCCCTGCTGCATTTATGACAGCAACCAGACTTCTCCTTTTTCCCAAAAATGGTCCGTTTGGACCCCCGAATTCCTCCCGAGGCCCTCGGGACCACAACAAAAGCTACCAACATACTCCAAAACATGATACGGACTTGTTCCAATCACAAAAACACCATCCTAAAAATCAAAATCACCATTTCCACACGGATTCAAGCCTAAGTTTCTTCAAAACTTTCAAAACTAACACTCAATCCAAAACCCGATCAAACGACGTCTGAATGACCTGAAAATTTGCAGACATATCCAAAATCACATAACGAAGCTACAGAAATTGTCGGAATTCCATTCCGACCCCGGATCAAAATCTCACCTACCATCCGGTTTTCGCCAAAATTCAACCTTCGCCAATTCAAGCCTAAAACTACACCGGACCTCCGAATTCAATTCCGATTATTCCCCTAAGTCATAAATGATCCCCCAAGACTAGTCGAATCATCGGAATCCAGTTCCGAGTACTCTACCTCAATAGTCAACTCTAGGTTAACTTCCCATATTCAAGCTTCCTTCAAACATGCTATTTGCTTCATTTTCAACCCGAATCACTCCTAACTCTCCCGATATATTCTAATACTGATATAAAATCATAAGATATATAAATACAAGGTAACGGGGTAGTAATTCCCGTAACGACGGGCCGGGTTGTTACATTGTGAGAGTGGTCCTGGTTGGCCAGTTAGTTGTCAGCTTGATCATGAGGTTGATGGGCCACGGGATGCCCATTTGTTGGATTTAAATGTTGGGCCTTTTATGAGTTGTGGTTATCCGAGGCTTGGTGAAATTGTGGAAAGAGTTGAATAAGACCTCTCATCGATATCATTGTCGGATGAGTTATTGGCTTGTTTCTCCCCTTGCTGTGTTGTGACCTTAGGATTCGGATTGTGACTCTACCATCATTTCATATCACCATTTATTATATTCTCATTGTTAATTGTTATATTTATCCCTTATTGTGAATTAGCATTCATGGTCATTCATGTAGTCTTTATACATTCATATGTAGTTACCATTATTTCTATGATTTTACTGTTTATTGACCGCTAGGTGCCTTGACTGTTCCTCGTCAATACTCCATCGAGGTTAGTTTTGATACTTACTGGGCACCGTCGTGGTGTGCTCATGCTACTCTTCTGCACATTTTTGTTATGCGGATACATGTACTTTCATTCAGTTCTGTCAGCCTTGGAAGGAGGCATACCGGTAGAGACTTCAAGGTATATCTGCTACGTCCGCAGACCAAGGGGTCCCTTTCCAACTTTTCTGTAATAAGTATAGTTCTTCCAGTATTTTCTCCTTTGTATAGATATTCTTGAGTCAGAGTCTCATATGTATCCTTAGCTTGTGATTTGTGAGTTTCCGAATTTTGGAAGTTTGTTAGCTTCGAGAATTATTGTGGTATGTGCCGAGCGGACACCTTAAACCTTGTTTATTTTTACCAGTTCAGTTTTAATTATTGTTCTTCCGCAAATTTTGGTTTATCTTTCGCATTGTTAGGCTTACCTAGTTATAGGGACTATGTGCTATCACGACATGTTCATGGAGAGTGAACTGGGGTCGTGACACCATGGATGAACCCAAGGTTTTTCTTGGCTGACAGAGACACCAAAATAGATCTCCTCCAAACCTCGATATCCTCTTTCATCAAATAAAGTATTGACTAGAGTTATCCCAGGAGAGTTAGAATTGTTGAGGAAGTATAGGTGATTGATGTCATAGTCTACAACTTTTTCAGTGCTGGTGTTATCTCTAGGTTTGCTTGTATCACCCATTTTAACTTAGTGAAGATGATAAGTTTGACTATAGGGAGACAGATGATGTAAATATTTCAATCCTTTAAACTGTTGGATCGAGCTATTGCTCTGATACCATGAATGACAATGAACAATCAAATCTGAAAATTTTCTCTATTGTATTCATCAATATCTAGTACATGTCTATATACATACTTGCTAGGAAAAGAATAATAAAATAAAAAAAAAAAAAATAAAGAATATTTGTACATGTGTCCTACTCTAATTAGTTTATTCATAACTAACTAATATTCCCTCACATGGTCTTCACGGGAGGGAAGTTTCCAGCTCTTATTTCATCAGATGATCTTCATTTAATCCATTAAAACTTTAGATAACTTGATCCAAGGGTCTTGAATTCTCCACGTGTATATCCAAAAGTCTAACAATTATCACTTATACACTTAGGTTGTATAAAACACGCTTTACGTTGGTCTAAAACCACTGAAGCCATTAAATCCGCTTCTTCTTAATTCATCTCATCTTCTTTCTAATCCTTGATAAATAACCATAAAAATCAGAATTATGAAGGGGCTTTTTCTTCTCAACATACTTCTACAATATATTATTAGTAACTTTACGATAAAAAAAAATTAAGCACTCACAAACCGAAATGCTGAATCTCCCACTGACCATTTGTAACGACCTTGGCATTCAAGATAATTTTTATCGTCTTGGGGTATCCAAATTAAAATAATCTAAGATAAACAATTACATAGTCTAACTCTGTGGCCATTAAATCTTGTTATTTTTATCCTTTGGCGACGCTACCCCTTCTTAATCTTTTCTACCTTAATTAGTCTTTTGCATTATTAAGTACTACTATGTATCTTCGTTAAAGTTTCAGCTTTCTTAGATAAAAAAAATGTACATGCAACTCTACATATCACACAATTTTATTTTTGGCTAAAAGAAGCATATTTATCCTTTTTTTTTTCCTTTTAATATTTTCATTTACCCGACTCTTCCGTAGCATAAATGACGTTCAGAAATTAATAAATCAGTGCTGCAAATTGCTATTAAACTCTATGTAAACCCAATATTAAACAAATAGAACTCAGCATTTTAGTATAAATAAACTTATGGAGCTTACTCATCCTTCCACTTTTTAATTGTATTATTCTTGTTATGGTTCTATAATATTCCTCCTTTTCTTCAGCCTCAACTATATGAACATTTGCTTCATTACGTCTCTTTCGTCCCTTAATTAGTATTGAGTCTTGGAATAACTGATGAATTGAAATGCCCAGCTGGATGTCACTTCAGGGGACCATTCCATTTGTAGAATGCAACAAAACCCTAGAAGTAAACTGATTTTTTCTTCTTATTTCCATCAAGAGTAAATAAATAACCAAACCAAGAATCATATTGGAAAAGTAAGAAAAGAATCAAATAACTTTTATATGCATATCTTTTTTTTACTAAGTATAAGAAAGCTCTCAAGATTCTTGCCCAAATATGAACCTTCCTAACTAGAAAAACAAGACAAACTTAAAAGTCTTGCTCAACTGAATTGTGCATATGCATATGTATATAAAACAGTTTCATTTCACTATCAGAGAAAGAAAAAGAGAAAAGCATAATTGAGTAAGAAGTGGGTGTTGTTTCACCAAAAATTTGGATTTTAGTCAAAACTTTTTTAAAAGGACTTGGGGTTACCGATAATCACATAGAAATAGGAATAATTGATGTAAATAATAGCTGAATAGAAAGAAAAGTAAATCAGTAATTCCAACAGTCTTTCGTGTCCTTACAAATGCTCATTCTTCTCCTTTCTATATCCTCCTTTCATAATTGAGCCATTATGGACAGGGCAATCGTAACTGATTCAATACAAATTCTATAATGTTTTCTGTAGTTAATGCCTATTAATTATCAATTATATGTATCTATATCCCTTTTTCTATTTAGGTTCATTCTTCTAATGCCTCCTCAGGATATCAAGAGGTTTGAGCATCAAACCCTTCTAGCTTTTCTGTATCTTTGCCCCTGTCTTCTAAAGCTCGTGCATCTTCAACTATATTTTACCAACTGTCATTTATTTATCAATTCAGGTGTCATGACATGTCACCACATAATTAATTCGATATATTAATTAAATTTTTCCCAATACATGGGGTGAGGGAGATAACTTTTGTGGGTTGTATCTACTAATCCAAAAAAGGCCTCTGTGATTTCACATGCATGCATCTGTTTTTTAATAGAAAATTTGTTGTATTCCAAGCTGTCTATTATGATTCCACATAAAGAAAATCCTGATGGAAACGTATAGACATCTTGTGTAGCAAATGGTAACTTTTTTCTTTGGCTGTTCATTATGTTTTCTTACATAATTCATGTTACACTATCTAACCAAACAGGAGAAATAACCTTGTTAATCTTGCTCTAAACATCCCTTTGAAGTATGAGGTGGGAAGGGATGATTTGTTAGTATTACACCAACAATAACAATTACGACCTATAATAATTGCGGTTCAATCATAAGCAAGTTGTGGTCTGCAATGTCAAACTTTGTTGTTCATATTGCTCTATATACCTGGGTAACGGGTAAAGTTATTGTTATAAGTTCGAGTCGTGAAAACAATCTTTTTCAAAATGTAAGGTAAGACTAATTACAATAGATCTTTACGATCCGGCCATTCACCGGACCCCACACATAACGGGAACTTAGTGCACCAGATTGCCTTTTATTTTTTTAGTTGCTCCAATAAAACTCATCTCAGTCCATTATTATGTATAACAAAAATAAAAATAAGCACTAAATTTAGGTTGACGGTCAACCTATTGCAACTCTGCTCCTTTATTCAAGTTTGCGTCCCGCAATATGAACAAGCTCATTTATATATATATATTGGTGGAGTTATTTGTTAATCTTAACGACAAAAAATTAATGTTTTTGCCTTCGTTTCAAATTAAAAAGAAGAAATTGGTGTCATAAAAATGTGGGGCTGTCGCTCTTTAGTGATGCCAAAAGAAATAAACAGAAAAATATATTTTGATTATAAATGCAGAGGCAGATATGCTAGATGCTTAGGACAATAGAATCTTAACGTAAGACAAGTCTGCTGTTTCATTTTTGTACTCACTCAGATCCACTGGGAGTTGAAACAGCTAAGCCCTTCCAATTTTTTGGTTTATTGTTGACACACATATGATCTCACTATGTAGTAGCATAAGACAAACACTTGTAACAACACATGGGATGAAGTAAAACTTGGGAAAAACAAGTATATATTTCTGAGCCACAAATATTTTTTTTTTTTTTAAATTGAGCAAATAGTTCCTACTCTCTAACTTCCTTCCCCCTCAATCCTATTTTACATCAAGAATTTCCAAAGGTGAAAAAAAGTCTAGTGTTTAAGTAATTGAGTAACATTAATGTTTAATATATATTTCGTCCTTCTTCTTCTTCTTCTTTTTTTTTTTTAGTTGTCCATTGCACTTAGTCATTGTAATCGTGTAGCATCATTTCATCCAAAATAAAGAAATAATAAACCGTAAAGAGGAATTAGCTGATCATTAAATGATCTTTTGTGGTGTTATACCAAACTGGTTCTCATAATTAAAGGTCTCCGTGTCTCTTCCACATTTCAAAGAATGTGGATAAAATCATTTCATTTCACAGTTTAATTAGAAAACCATGATAATTAAATGTTCAAAGTATGATAGGTCATTATGCACATTAGGTCTCCAACGTTTTCACCTTCCTTTCTCCTTGATGTGATTCTTTCTTTATCAAGTTTGAAGAACACCTAATGTATAATGGAAACATAAGATCCATAATTCACTTTACTTTAGAACACCACTGAATAAAGCAATGAGGCAACCTTCGGTTAAAAAAAAAGATAGAAAAAAAATAAGGTCAAGTCAAAATCATCAGTACAAAAACAAACGGCAGCCTCAAAAAGAAAAAAAACAAAAAACAAAAAACGTGAAATATAAAAACTTGGTCCATTTTCTGCGGCAAACAAAATTAGCAGAGGAAACAATGCGGAGAAAATCTTGGTTTTATTGATAAGGCTCACCCCTCCAAGCATATTTAAGAATCTTCAAAATAATAATGAGATTGTTAAATGAGAAATCAAAATATCAACACCATTAGTTTTCTCTTTCACCAAATTCTAAAAATTCGAAAAAGTTTAAAAATATTTGAGAAGAATTGAAAAAACAAGAACAAGAATCGATAATCAAACCACAAAGAAATATACCATTCTAACACAATATTTGGCGGGATAGACATCGGATTAACAGGTTTATAATCTTTTCAATGAAATTCAAAGTAAGCAAATCCAAGAAACTAGATTGGAACATTACCCTTTTCTACATCCCGAGGAAATAACCTGCATATAAAATTATCTGGAGAGAAGAGCAATACAACAGTATTCAAGAAATTAGGGTTTTATGAGGAATAATAAAAATAATAAAGGAATTTTCGTAGTACCGACTAACGGGTGAAGCTACCACATGATCTAATCTTTCCTCAAACTTAATTAATTACAAGAGGTAAATTTAGATCATGCTGGCAGCTTCAACTGATAGTGGTGTACGGTAGAAATATTATTCCAAGAAAACCCTAATAATAGGGAACAAGAAGAGAAGAAGACCTATGTTATGAGAGAAGAGATAGCCAAGAGGCTGTATAAATAGGGAAGTGAGGAAGAATAATAGAGGGGAATTATCTCTTTTTTTTCTTTTTTTCTTTTGTGGAATATGATAAAGATAAGAAAAATAATATTGGTGAAAGGAAAAGGTCTCGAAAATTCATATACAAATAGAAACAAATGAATTTTTAGATGTAAGAAGGGGTGGTCCCAAGTGATGCTAATTGAATATTGTCACGCCAACACTAGGCACCATGCAGATAGCAGATAGGTTAGTGTGAGTTTCTATATTTTTGTAAGAGCATTTATTAACTTTAGGGTTGGAAGGTGGGGGACCCTTTCTTGCACCTCTAATTTCTTCGTCTTTACTCTTTAGTCGGTTCCAAAATAAATGACTTATTTCTAAATTATAAAATATACAATTTTAAAGTATTCACGGCCCCACAAAGTTTTTCCTATTTCATCTAATTGAAACGAAGAGAATATTATATTTACCTTATCAGTTCGGCGTGTTTGAATATCGCAAAAGTTATTTTTAATGAAATATAATTTTATTTTAAAATTTCTTTCATGAAAAATAGTTTCCTAAAAAATATGTTTTGGTGTTTGGTTATTGCATAACTTATAAGAGTAATAATTTTCACCTATAAGAGAAATTATATTTTTTATTTTTTATTAAAAATATTTTTCTCAATAACTACAGGCCATATTCTGAAAAATAACTATCTCATGGAAATTAAATTACATTCATCATACTAGGCACACCCCAACTTTATGTATATAGTTCAAGGTGAAGGTAACACCGCGCTCAAACCCAGTTCAGAACCTTTTCTCAAAGGTTTGCAAATGTAGCTGTTGTGAATCTTGTTGGATATACAAATCAAGTGGGATTTGCTTTGGCAGTTGCAGAGACTGTTGATGCATTTGAGTGTTATAGCTATTTAGAAGCTATTCAGAGTATAGAACCAAATCGACGGATTAGTGCTATGGCTAAACAGATTGAGTCTCTTAACAAGTTTAGGCGTTGCCTAGACTTGGTTGATGTGTGCGGCAATGGATAGAGGCCTTGCGAGGGCTGAAGGCAAGGTAGAGAGACATTGTTCCTGTTGATGAAGAGAATTCAAGTCAAGGGGAAGATTTGTTATTTGTGGCTTGGATTATTGTCTTGTATTTTTTAGGAAACTCATAGTCCCTACAGATTTAGAAAAACTCATTGTCCTAATACATTTGGGAAAGGAAAACCTATAGTCCTTGTCAAATTGGGAAACCATTCTCATATATGATTGGGACCTTTTGGGGTCTTTAAATTGGGGTTGTAGTTGGGAATTCTATAGAAGGTATTGTGCTTTTCTTCTCATTCATAGTGAAAAACTCTCTCTGCTTTTGCCTCGAGGAATACACTTAGCTGAACCTCGTTAAATCCTTATGTTAATTTTGTTCTCTATTTACTTTGTGTGTGATTTTGTTCTAGTTAACCCACGATATTCCATAACAATTTGTATCAGATCAAGGTTTAGTTTTCTACATATAGCTAGGGTTAAGATGTCTTCATCATCTTCAACAAAGTACAAAGTAGAAAAATTTAACGGGGATTTTAGTTTCAATCAATGGAAGATTAGGATGAAATCATCCCTGGTGTTACAAGAATTATGGAAAGCAATTGATGATGATTTTTCTGAAGATGTGAAAGAGCCAAAGAAGGAAGACTTAAAGGAGAGGGCTTTAATTACGATCTTCGTGAGTGTTATAGATATCGTTCTTTGGGAAACTGCTGAAGAAACTTCTGCAGCAACAACATGGATGAAGCTGGAAAATCTGTATTCTAAGAAATAGCTAATAAACCGCCTCTACGTGAAAAAATGGTTATACAATATCTGTATGAATGAAGGAACACCTGTTAAAACTCACCTTGGTGAGTTTAATTCAATTATAATTGACCTGAAGAATATGGATATCAAAATTAAAAGTGAGGATCATGCCTTGATTGTGTTATGTTCTTTACCATAGTCTTATGATACTTTTGCTGATACACTGCTATATGATAAAGACAACATTTCACTAGAAGATGTTAGTAATACACTAAAAATTAAAGAGCAGAAAAAGAGCTTTCTAGACAGTAGAATTGAGGGCGATGGTCTTGTGATTATAGGAAAATACAACAAAAGGACTTTAATGGGAAAAAGTTAACCGCAAGATCTAAGTCTAGAGCAAGGAGGAAATACTGTTATGAGTGTGGGGAGCAAGGTCACTATAAAAGAGATTGTCTTAAGCTGAAGGAGAAAAAGGGGAAGCCGAAAATAGATAATTCGGTAAATATTGTTGACACCGACAATAATTCTGATGATAGTGATTATGTAGAGAAAGTTTGTGCTGTGAGTTCTAGTCATGGGAAAAATGCTTGGGTTCTTGATTCTGGTGCTACTTTCCACATGTGCCCACACAAGAATTAGTTTGTAACTTATAAATAAATTAGTAGGATGATCTGTATGGGAGATGATAATCCATTAGCAGTAGAGGGGGTTGGTAACATCAAATTGAGAATGTTCGACAGAATTATCAGAAATATTGACTATTGGTATGTTCCTCGGATAAAGAGAAATCTGATTTCTCTTTCGACTTTGGATGATCAAGGGTATAAATTTCATTCCCCGAATGGAATACTTAAAGTCTGTAAAGGCTCCATGTTACTCATGATGGTTAAAGTACATTCTAGATTGTATCGTTTTCAGCCCAGTGTAATAGAAGGGGAAGTTGTTGTAGCTTCTAATAAAAGTGATCTAAATTAGTCTTAGTTGCGGCACTTGCAAATTGGCCACATGAGTGATAATGAATTCTCTTTGTTGAGTAAGCCGAATTTGCTAAATAAGTACAAAAATTATGTTTTGAATTTTTGTGAGCATTGCGTGTTTGGTAAACAGACAAGAGTAAAGTCCATCAAGAAGGCCGAGCACAAGACTAGAGACAAGTTAAATTATATACACTCTGACTTGTGGTGTCCAAACAGAGTTCTCTCAAAGAGTGGTGCATGGTATTTTATGACTTTGATTGATGATTACTCAAGGATGGCGTAGGTATATTTTCTGAAAACAAAAGATGAAGCATTTTGACATTTGTGAAATGGAAGACGATGGTAGATAGGCAGACGAAAAGAAAAGTTTAGCGTCTTCAAATGACAATTAGTTCAAATTTTACAATTCTGAGTTTGATAATTACTGCAGCAGGGAGAGCATAGTGAGACACCACACTTGTGTAGGAACACCATGATAAAATGGTGTTTCAGAACATATGAATAGAATGCTTTGTGATAGGGCACAAAGCATGCTTTCATACTCATGTGATAGCAAATATTTTTGGGCTAAAGCAATCAACACAACTTGTTATTTGGTCAATAGATCTTCATTCATAGCTACTGAGTTCAAAACTTCTTTTGAGGTATATATGGTCCAGTTCACCTGCTGATTACTCAAATTTAAGGATATTTGGTTGTCATGTTTATGCTCATGTGAGGTATGAAAAACTTGAGTCGAGGGCAAAGAAGTGCATATTTCTATGGTATGCAACTGGAGTGAAAGGTAATAGGTTGTGATGCACATATCAAAAGACTTAAGGGCTAATTATCAGTAAGGATGTCATATTCAATAAAATTGCCTTACTGGACAGTCAAAGGGAGAAGGCAATAGTAGAAATATATCGTGGTGTTAGTGACCGAATATAGCTAGAAATTAAATCTCCACTAGCTTAGCCCAGTAGTTCCAAAGTAGAGGAAGTGAAGGAGGTGAAAAATATTGATCAAGACGATAATGTTGATGCACTTGCACAATAACTACCATATTGCATTGCAATGAGCAGAGAGTAAGGAATGATCAACCGATTGCAAAGGTTTGCAAATGTTGTGAATGTGAATCTTCTTGGATATACAAATCAAGTGGGATTTGACTTAGCAGTTGCAGAGATCATTGATGCATTTGAGTGTTGTAGCTACTTAGAAGCTATTCAGAGTACAGAACCAAATGGACGAATTAGTGATATGGCTAAAGAGATTAAGTCTCTTAACAAGTTTAGGCGTTGTGTAGACTTGGTTGACGTCTGCGGCAATGGATAGAGCCTTTGCGAGCGCTGAGGGTAAGGTAGAGAGACGTTGTTCCTGTTGATGAAGAGAATTCACGCTAAGGGGAAGATTTGTTATTTGTGGCTTGAATTATTTCCTTGTATTTTTTAGGAAACCCATATTCCTAATTAGGTTTAGGAAAATTCATTGTGCTAATAGATTTGGGAAATAAAAATATATAGTTCTTGTCAAATTGGGAAACCTTTCTCATATACGTTTGGGACCTTTTGGGATTTATAAATATGGGTTGTCGTTGAGAATTCTATAGATGGTATTGTGCTTTTCTTCTCATTAATATTGGAAAACTCTCTTTGCTTTTTCCTCGAGTATTAGGCTTAGCCGAACCTCGTTAAATTCTTGTGTCAATATTTCTTCTCTATTTTCTTTGAGTGTGATTGTGTGTTATTTAACCCACGATATTTTGCAATAATTGGTATCACAACAAGGTTTGAGTTTCTACTTATAATCTAGGGTTAAGATGTCTTCATCAACTCCAACAAAGTGCGAAGTAGAGAAATTTGACGGAGGTTCTAGTTTCAGTCTATTGAAGATTAGGATGAAATCATCCCTGGTGTTACAAGGATTATGGAAAGAAATTGATGAGTATTTTCCTAAAGATATGTAAGAGATAGAGAAGGAAGACATGAATGAGTGGTATTTGAGTGCGATCTTCATGAGCGTTACAAATAGCATTTTTACAGAAAATTGCTGAAGAAACTTCTGCAGCAATGGCATGGATGAAGCTGGAAGATCTATATTCTAAGAAATCGCTAACAAACCGCCAATACTTGAAAAAGAGGTTATACAATCTCTGTATGAACGAAGGTACACCTGTTAAAACTCACCTTGATGATTTTAATTCGGCTATAAGGGACCTGAAGAAAGTGGATATCAAAATTGAGAGTGAGGATCAGGCCTTGATTGTTATGTTCTTTACCATAGTTTTATGATACGTTTGCCAATATACTTCTATATGGGAAAGACAATATTTAACTAGAAGATGGTAGTAATGTACTAAAATCTAAAGAGTTATAAAAAAGTTTTCTAGACAGCAGAATTGATGGTGAGGATCTTGTGATTCGAATTAGAATCACAACAAATGGACTTAAACGGGAAACAAATGGACTTAAACGGGAAACAATCAACCGCAAGATCAAAGTCTAGAGCAAGAAAGCAACATTGTTGTGAGTGTGTGGAGAAAGGTACAAGAGAGATTATCCTAATATGAAGGAGAAAAGAGGGAAGCAGAAAATAGATAATTCGGCAAATATTGTTGACACTGGAAATAATTCTGATGATAGTAACTATGTAAGGGAAGTTTGTGCTGTCAGTTCCAGTCATAGGAAAAAGCATTGGGTTCTTGATTTTGGTGCTACTTTTCACATCAGTCCACACAAGAATTGATTTGCAATTTATAAACAAATGAGTGGGACTATCCATATGAGAGATGATAATCCATTACAAGTAGAGGGGGTTGGTAACATCAAATTGAGAATATTCGACGAAATTATCAGAAAATATTGACTGTTGGCATGTTTCTCGGATAAAGAGAAATTTGATTTCTCTTTTGACTTTGGATGATCAAGGGTATAAATTTCACTTCGAGAATAGAATACATAAAGTGTGTAAAGTCTCCATGGTACTTATGAAGGTTAAAGTACATTCTAAATTGTATCATCTTCAGGCTAGTTAATTTGAAGGGTAAGCTGTTGTAGCTTCTAGGAAAAGTGATCTGAATTAGTCTTAGTTGTGGCACTTGCGACTTGGCCATATGAGTGATAATGGATGGTCTTTGTTGAGTAAGCAGAATTTGCTGAATGGATATAAAAATCAAGTTTTAAATTTTGGTGAGCATTGTGTGTTTGGTAAACAGACAAGGGTAAAGTCCATCAAGAAGGCCGAGCACAAAACCAGAGACAAGTTAGATCATATACACTCTGACTTGTAGGGTCCAAACAAAGTTCCCTCTAAGAGTGGTGCTAGGTATTTTATGGCTTTGATTGATTACTACTCAAGGATGGTGTGGGTGTATTTTTCGAAAACAAAAGATGAGGCATTTTGGACATTTGTTAAATCTAAGACGATGGTTAAAAGGCAGATAGAAAGAAAAGTTTAGCGTCTTCAAACTGACAATGGGTTGGAATTTTACAATTTTGAGTTCGATAATTTCTATAGCAGGGAAGGCATAGTAAGACACCGCACTTGTGTCGGAACACCACAATAAAATGGTGTTGTGGAACATATGAATAGAACGCATTGTGAAGGGGCACGAAGCATGCGTTCACACTCATGTTTTAGCAAAGATTTTGGGCTAAATCAATCAATACAACTTGTTATTTGGTCGATAGATCTCCATCCATAACTGTTCAGTTCAAAACTCCTTTTAAGGTATGGTCCGGTCCGCCTGCTGATTATACAAATTTAAGGATATTTGATTGTCCAGCCTATGATCATGTGAGGGATGGAAAACTTGAGTCGAGGGCAAAGAAATGCATATTTCTAGGGTATGCAACTGAAGTCAAAGGTTATAGATTTAGATGCACAGATCAAAAGACTCCAAGGCTATTTATGAGTAGGGATATAACATTCAATTAATGTGTCTCACTGGACACTCAGAGGGAGAAAGCAATAACAGAAATAGATCATGGTTTCAGTGACCGGATAGAGCTAGAAATTGAATCTCCACTAGCTCAGCCCAGTACTTCAAAAGTAGAGGAAGTGGAAGAGGTGAAAAATATTGATCAAGATGATAATGTCGATGCACCTACGTAATAACAACCATATAGCATTGTAACATGCAGAGAAAAGAGAGTGATCAACCGACTACAAAGGTTTGCAAATGTAGTTGTTGTGAATCTTCTTGGATATACGAATCAAATGGGATTTGATTTTCCAGTTGCAGAGACAGTTGATGCATTTGAGTGTTATAGCTACTCAGAAGCTATTCAGAGTACATAACCAAATTGACGGATTGGTGTTGTGGCTAAAGAAATTGAGTCTCTTATCAAATTTAGGCGTTGCCTAGAATTGGTTGATGTGTGCGGCAATGGATAGAGCCCTTGCGAGGGCTGAGGGCAAGGTAGAGAGACGTTGTTCCTGTTGATGATGAGAATTCAAGCCAAGGGGAAGATTTGTTATTTGTGGCCTGAATTATTTCCTTGTGTTTTTTAGGAAATCGATAGTCCCAATAGATTTAGGAAAACCCATTGTCCTCATAGATTTTGGAAAGGAAAACCTATAGTCCTTGTCAAGTTGGGATACCTTTCTTATATATGTTTGGGACCTTTTGGGATCTTTATATAGGGGTTGTAGTTGGGAATTCTAAAGATGGTATTGTGCTTTTCTTCTCATTCATAGTGAAAAATTCTCCCTGCTTTTACCTCAAGGTAGGCTTAGCCGAACCTCATTAAATCCTTGTGTTGATTTTTCTTCTCTATTTACTTTGTGTGTGATTGTGTGCTAGTTAACCCACAGTATTCCGCAACACTTGATAAATGCGTCATAGCACAAATCATTTAAGGAGGATGAAATTTGGTCGAATAATAGTTGTTGGGATGATGCAAAATAATTTTGAAAAAGAAAAGAAAAAGGAAAAAGGGTAGGGCTCGGGATAGTAGGAAGTAAATACTTACCCGCAATGGATATTTGCATCAAACTAGAGTATTTTGTCTCGGCAACTAATAATTAAAGTTAAAATACATATTATTTAACTATAATTACGTGATAATATATGCATAAAAGACATATATCTTGTATCCATATATACTAAGCAGGAATAATTTTTTCCCTTAACTAGTGGACCATATATATTTTCAATGACTTGAAGCTGTTGCAAAGAAAAGATTAAGGTAAAAGAAGAAATAGGAGCATCTTAACCAGAAAAGATTATTATTCGTAAAAAGTAATGTGCATTTAAGACATTCCTCATTAGCTGTTTTTCTTTTTATTCAGTTTTAGTGGCATTTTCCTCCAGAACTGCCATTTGTTGGATACTTACCTCTCATCACATAGATGCACATTGGTGACAGCTGGTTTTAATTTATGATTTTCTTATACATATGACTTGATGCAGACAATCAAGAAAATGACTTGTGTTAGTAATTAAACTGTAAAAGCAGTAAAAAAAAAATATTAAATCGTCCTCGGAAATCTCTCAATTTTACAAAAATATATTAAAAGTAGGAGTGTAATTATTGTAAACCCAAAATAAATAAATAAAAGTGGATCTTCTCAAACGATTAATCTTTTAAATGAGCCGGTTCATACAATTCATTACTAATATATATTAATTAATCTTTTATGCTAATTCTGTTCCTTATTCTGTAGAGCCTAGCTAGATTTAAACTTACTATGAGGATATATGCCAAAAGCTATCATGGAGTACACTCAGTAGAATTATTGTTGGATTATTCCTCTAAACATGATTAATCACATAATATTTTGTTGATGGTGTTAAAAGCTTCCAGAAGAACAATCTCAATTCTTTTACAACAAAAATTCTTTTTCATTAGTTTATCTTTCTTTTCCCTTTCACATTATTTCTATAGATTTTCTTTTTCATTCCTGGAACATATTCCATTGGTTGTTATATATTCCTCATAGATGCACTTTGTCCATTAGAAGATCACTCAGTATCTGACTTTATGAAACTAGGTCCAATAACGTATAAACACTTACGAAATTAAAGTAGATCAATTTATACTGTGTTAATTAAACAGTTTGATATAATGATCAGTCGCTTATATTCTATGGTTCCCTAGAGGATAATACGTGTGCACGCAGTTTTGATTTTAGCAAATATTTAAAGTTCTTCTTATGAAAGAAACAGTGAAATCTTTGGCGAATTTTCTGTGGAGCAGATAGTATAAGATGATAAATTAGGTGTTTACTTTGTTGGAATGAAAAGATGCATTAATTATATGCAGGAATCTGACTCGAGGCTCTAAGAAAACATTAGGAATTTCGAATGGATTTATTCTTGCATTTTAAAGATACTATAGTCTAAAAAAAGTGAGAGTATAACACATAGCAGCCACAAGAAAGCGTGAACATAAATGTTTAGACATCATTGGACTCCATAAAATCCTATGATTGCGATAAAGAAACATGTAAACGAACAAAGACTTAGATATAATAATAATTGTATACGGTGAAATCGGAGAGACCGATTTCGTGCAATTAAAATATGTTCGGGGAGTCATATCGATATCTCGAGATTGCGGGGTTGCAGTCAAGCTCCCTCCCCCGAGGTTCATTCACGTTTGAACCAGCGACGGTCCCGAGAGTGGGGAATCCCCGAGGCAAGCAAATGGCATCAGTAGAGTTTGGTGTCATGTCTAGTCGTTCCATCTCTGTGTCTTTACAATTAATGTATTCTGTACTATGCTGTATTTCCCTTCTATATAAAAGGGATCATCAGCACTTTGCAGGGAGCTTCTGTTGCTCCAACTACCCTACACAAGATCAATAATAACTCTCTCTCTCTCTTTTCTCTCTAACTTACTCGCTCGAGGCTACTCTTTCCGTTTATCGCTTTCGTACTTATTCTTCATTTATACCTTGATATTGGCCATAAAAAGTCTTCTTTAATTATATCCTAACTATTGCCTCTTTGTCGGTTACCCCCGATAGCTCGAGCTCGAGCTCGAGCTCGAGCTGGGTATCGACCTCAAGGCCTTCCATCGATCAGTCCGAAGCTCGGGTAGTAGGCCCCTCGGTTTGATTATTGTCCCATTTTAGCTTGAACTTCATCGTTAAATTAACATGCCTACCATCAACTGCTCTAACAACTAGCATAAAAATAGATCACATATTTTTAGAGTCTTATTTACAAATTTAATTGTTATTACCATATTCATGGTAAATAGTTTGGCGCCCATCGTGGGGCTAAAAATAATAGTGATTATTTTCTTGTTGGTTTCATTAAAAAAACACAAGTTATCTTTGCACACTTTTTTTTGTCCAAGATCTTTTGATTTCACGATAAAATGTTTAGCTCAGTAAACAGAGTCGAGAACAACAACCTCAAAACCTATGGGGAAAACGGTGTGGTTGTTCCAGTTGCCAATGCGCCACCGCAGAATCCCGATAATGTGCCTGGATCGATTTTAGCGGACGCGGATTCGCAGGACGCACATTAGGTCAACGAAACCTCACATATCGACAAGAGCATATGGCATGACGACCAACAGGAAGCCCAAAAAACCCCAGCCCGGGAAGAACATGAAGTTAGTCTTCATGTTATTTTTGAAATATTGCAGGCACAACAGTTGGCTATTGCTCTATTACAAAGCCATCCGAAGACTCCCAACACAGCAAAGCCGAAAGTAGCTCCTTCAGCCGAACGGGTACTTGAGAGATCGAGCAATAACGGATCGATAGTCAACCCGGATATAGTAAAAATGCTTGAGGATCTCACCAAAAGGATCGAATCGGGAGAGAAAATGATAGCAGCCAACGACAAAAAGGTCGAGACCTACAACTCTAGGGTCGACCAGATCCTGTGTGCGCCCCCGGTCCTAAAAGGGGTAGATTCAAAAAAGTTCGTGCAGTGGCCGTTCCCAGTGAAAGCGGCTTTGGAACCCATTCCAAAGAGGTCCATAATGCAAGACCTCCCAAACTACAAAAGGACCCTAAATCCTAGCGAACATGCCACTGCCTATACGCACACGGTAAGAGACAATGACATAAAAGACAACGAGATCGAGTTCATCTTATTGAAGAGGTTCGGACAAATGCTCTTGAAAGGGACCATGATATGGCATCATAACCTAGAGCCCAACCCCATAAACTCACTTAACATACCGGCGGATTCCTTCATAAAGGCACACGCTGGTGCTATCGAACAACGATGAGAAAGCCTGACGCATCTGAGATTAAGCAAAGGGAAAATATAATTTTTTTATATTTGGCTAATCCTTTTTCTAAGAGGAAAAGATTTTGGACTTCTATAAAGTGATGATCATTCCTTCTCATTTAGTAGCATTCACAATGTATCCATAATGAAGTTTAGAGTCTTGTTTAGGAGGAGAATTTTTGCGACAAATGTTATCCTACCACTTGTGTGTGCCTCTCTGCATGTGGATATATATTAAGTGACAGAACTACGTTAAATATTTATGTCTCTTTTAATATATTTCTCTTTACTTCTTGATTTATCGTTGTTCAAAAAAGTTTTTGCATGACACGTGCTTATTTCAATCCTAATAACGTTACATCAAGATTGATATAGAAAATCTTCAATTATTACTGTTATTGTTGCATCTTGTAACTATTATTGTCTATCTTTACGTACACTTGTGTAAGGACTTTTAATATTTTGTCTTTATTATCACAAATGTCACTACTGGAAAATTCACCTATGACTACGGATGCAATACCGTTCCAATAGGTAAGAAAACCGTTGCAATAGCTCTGTTGCTACGGTTCGGCAGCCGTTCCACAAGCTGGCGTGGCTATAGAGCTTATGGAACGGTTTTTGGAACGGTTCAGATAACCGTTGCTATAGTATAGTCTATCGCAAAGGTTTTTCCTCTTCCTGTTGGAACGATTATTCTCATCAACTGCAACAGTTACTTTTCATTACCATAAAAGCAACTGCAACGGTTCATAACCGTTACCATAAAAGCAACTGCAGCGATTCATAACAGTTACTATAAATATTAAGTCGTTACATGCATGACAGAAATTGCAACGGTTTAATTACCTATTGCAACGGTTTTGAGAAAATTTTGTAACGATTTATAGATCCTATTGCAACGGTTTGTAGAATAATTTGGAACGATTCCAGATGCTATTGCAACGGTTGAACTACCTATGGCAAACGGTTGAACAACCTATCGCAACAGTTCTGTTAGCTGTAACAGTTTAATTGAATTGAAAATAATGTCCCCTGTTGCAATAATCTATTTTCACTACAATTTATATAAATAACAAAATAAAACTATTCATAATCCAAATTATCTAACAAGCTAATTAATAATAAATCCATACATAGTAATGAAACCAATAAGTACATACAATTGATCTTTCAAGTCCAAAGTTTTAAAATGTTTTGATAACAAACATATATATTCTTAGAAACCGCCACATGCAGCTACAACAATCAACAATTCAAAAATCTCTTAAGTAAGATCAAGATCTTCATAACTGCCTTCCATTTCTTCTACTCCACCTACAAAAGAGTATAAATAAAATTGTAAATCTCATTTCCTTGATATCAAAAACCTCATAAATGGCTGCATAACCTTTTCACACATGTCAAGGGGTTAATTGGATTAAAGAAAAAACAGCAGAAGCTACATAGAAGAGCAAATCCTTATTTCTGATACAGTAATACATACAACACTAGTCTTTTCTCTGTTTCCTTTTGCTAATCAAAATTTCCTCATTATATGAAGATGCACTAGTTTTTATGTTACACTGGGAATATTCATAGGACTACATACACTAACAACTGATATCAAAAACCTTCAATAGAAACAAACTATGGTTATGTATTTGTGAATCTAAGACAGGACATTGTGATTATGTGATTGTATCATTCAGATTTCCTGTATTTAATTAGGATTTTGTGCTGCATGTACTAATCCTGTCCAGTTTTCCGTGTTTCATGTGTTAGTTAGGGCTTGAGAGTAAATTGTGGAAGTTAGATCGTTCTTCTAATTCTATGTAGTATTTTTTACTGCTGATTTTTGCTAATATTTGGCCAGGTAATGACATTGGTATAATGTCGGTGAAACTTAAATCTTTCTACTCCAATCCTATTTTAGAAAATGACTGCAGGTAGATCCCTGAAACACAACATAGTGAACAAGATACCTTAAAAGTAGCTTTCTTCAATTGGAGTAGCCTATGGTGCAACTATGCCATTTGAAATGTGAAAGAAGGAGAAAACAGCTATGGTGCACTGTCTGAAAAAAACTTCTGATGTCTGATGGTGCACTCTCTATGGTGCACTGTCTGAAAAAAACTTCAGCTATGGTGCACTGTCTGAAAAAAACTTCTGTTGTCGGATGTCTTAGACGAAGCAAAAGTTGCAGCTATGGTTAAGTGACCACAACTCAAAACACTAAAAGTAGACCTAAGGGCTATTGAGTTGCACAAGAATCACAAGTAGACCTAAGGGCTAAGCCTCAACAGATAACATATTTGTTGGTCATCAAAACTCAATTTCCAACAAAAAGTCCCCTTTTGATGACGACAAATAATAGAACACGAACCAAAATATAAACTTTCCCCTTTGGCGACTGGGGCTACACAACATTCAATCAAGTAAAAGACATCCAGAACAGCCACTATATTGATGCTAGCCATCAAAAAGTAGAAATATTAATACAAGATAGGAATCATCAGGAAAAAACAGTAAATTAGCTAAGGCATCGTCATCTATCCGTAAAAACCAAGTCATATTTGTTAATTACATGGCCACAAAAAAAGTTCAACTGAATGAAAACTACATAAGGAATAGGGTCTAAACGAGTTTGGGACTCTGGACAAATGGTGAAGGCTGGACTGGATGAGTAGGTGCGGCACTAGAAGAGTATATATGTGCCATTACTCCCTTTCTCTAGTCAATCGTCCTCTACGTTTTGACTAACATTCTTTATTCTAGCAATCTCTGCAACTTGTATATATCCACCTACTATAATAGGGCCAATATTACTGGGCAATTGAGTTGCACAAGAATCACAAGTAGACCTCAGGGCTAAGCCTCAATAGATAACATATTTGTTGGTCTAGACGAAACAAGAAACCACTTGTTTCACTTACTGGGCTGGGAATGCCCCTTTCAAGGAGACTATATGCAGAAGGAGAGTATTTTGTTTCAGGAGCTTGGATATGATCACGAGGTCAGATTTTTCACGAGCAATAGCACCTTGACATTTCGTGGGCACATTCTGTTCAAAGGCTCACACATGCCCCACAAGCACAGATACATTAAATGTCGTGCATTTCTATATAAGATCCTTGAAAGCAGTAATCTATTTTAGACGGATAATATGTCTCTCTATCTTGACATACAGACTTGAGACCTTTGGTTTGTTACATTATACGTTTCAATAAGTTTAAAAGTTTGGCATATATGTCATACATATTGTATGCTGTATGTCGCACAAGTGGAGCTTTTGTTGATAAATTAGCCTGACGATAATAATTTGAATAGAGAAACTCAAGTAAAGATAAGAAGAAGAGGAAAGAGAAGACGTGTAACATTTGCTAATGACTAACCTCGAGTGTTACTGCCAGCAGATGGACGATTGATTGGTTGAATAGCATCTGGTTGTGCACGAGCGCTGAATATTAGCATATCAGGATCAAGTCTTAAATCGGGGTTGAGACGTTGAAGTCGTGTAACGACGTTCATCGTAATATCTTGTTCCATAGCATCCTTTTGTGCATTGAGCTCTTCCAACATTTTTTCCTTTTGTGCATTAAGCTTTTCCATCAATATTTGTTGCATCCTCTCTTCCATTTCCTCCATTTTTTGTTCCATTCTCTCATCAGTAACATTTACAGAGGATCCAAAATCTCCTTTTTTCTTTTTTAAGAGAGTCTTATTAACCCCTCGTCCATATAATCTTACCCGACCTGGGTGCTCAGGTCCCATGACAGATGCAAATGCATCAACTGAATCACTTCCATCTCCACTTTCTTGATTTGATTGGATCCTCTCCATTTCAGCCTACAAACCAAATACAAGAGAATAAAGTTTAAGTAAATAAAACTAAGACGATAATAAAGAAGAAATAAATAATCACAACAAACTTTAAATTAGAACTTTCTTACAATTTTACTAATTGTATTCTCATAGGAGTCTTTGTAAACTCGGCCAGGTTTTCTTTTTCTTGTGGCCACAAAGATGTCCTTACTTGATAAAGTATCCGAAGTATCAACCATTTCCTTCTTTTTTTCCTAATAACATGAAAACTGGTATAATAATCTTTTCATGCAAAGTTAGCCAGTTCATATTTTAGAAAATAAGAGAAAAAATCAAACCTCAATGATTCTAGCAAAACTTGTTTTTCCAGCAGTATGTGGATGCTTCATCTTTTTTCGATTTGCGATATTGGTTTCAGATGTTTTCTGCAAATAACAAGCAAAGATTGACAACAAAGTTACTTGTACAGAGGCCATGGAACAGTTACAAAGGTGACTTATTATATCTCCTACAAAGTTGGCAAAAGTTGGATGTAATTACCTTGGCGGCATCAGAGTTCCAACATTCAAGAAGATCTTTAAATTGAGACTCCGGAACATCTTTTGGCCTATTCTCCATTCGAAGCTCGTCATTCTCATATGCTTCAAAGTGCTTTCTCTTTAACTGACTTTTATACTTTCTCCAAGCAGTACAAACTGAATCAAAAACCCAATTCTTCGCCTCTTCAGGAATGTCATATTTGTCCTACAAATTTAGTGCAATTAGGTTAATATGAGAAATATGAAATATTATCGACACTTATTGAACATTAGGTACTTCAAACCTTGACATATTTCCAAATATCATTTTTTGTATCTACTTTCCTCCAATCAAATACATTAAGAGGACAAAAGGTCTCATTCCTTCCCAATGTTCCGAGGAAGCTACCCAACTCTTTTACAACTTCATCAGTAGGACCAACAGGTTGATTTAACTCATTTAGTACGATTATTTTATGATCCTTCCTACCATACACACTTTGCATTTGAGTAGGGCCTCTTTTTCTTTTTGGCGCGGGAGGGCCTGCACTAATACAAAACAAGGATAATCACCAATCACCACTGTTAGTTAATTTTATGATTAAAATTTATATATACTTGCCTGGTTCCTCGGATTGTTCAATTGCTTCATGATTGGTAGAATCTTGAGATGTTCCATGCACAGATTGTGATGTAGGAGTGATGGAATCCATTGGCACTTGCCGCACTTGTTCTTGCACTCCTTGTGCTGTAGAAGAGGTAGAAATCAATGGCACTTGCCGCACCTTTTCTTGCAATTGAGATCTTTGCGAAACCTTCTCAGCTCTTTTGATTGTCTTTCTTCATTTTCATGAAAGGTTCTTTTTGTTGTCAACGATTGATTTCGCAAAAATGCAAGTGATCGAGATTCTGATTGTCTTTCTTCATTTTCATTAGACCTTATAGCTTGAGAGGTTCTTTTTGTTGTCAACGACGAAACCTTTTGGTTTCGCAAAGATGCAAGTGATCCAGCTAGAATGCGGTTGGATATTTTTTTATTTTTGCTTGAGCACCCTTCTTGATTCATGACTAGTAAAATCTCTGCCATATTCAAAAGGCAAAAAAAATCAGTAGAAGTGTAAGTGATGTGCTCTGCCCTTTGGATTCAGTGGAGAACCACATACAAGAGAAGAAAAGGAAACATGCATTAGAGTCAATTAGTTGCTAGCTGCAATACTGATCAATTAGTTGGAAAGTACAAGTTATTTGGATTTAGCAGCAGTAGTCTCTCTTTGTTTGGCTACCATATTAGGTCCTTTGGCTAGCCATCTTAAATAATCTGGCAATACAATATTTTTAACTTTTTCTTTAAACCAATTGCTGAATTCCCGACTATGATCCCTCGCTCTTACCCATGCATTTGATCTACTATGATTAACAATTAAATTCTTATATTCCCTGCAATCAAGAACATTTCCAATTTAATCATATAACAAAGAAAAAATTATATAAAAAATAAATAAATAATAATATAATTTATCTTACTCGATAAACTTTTCCATTTGTTCATCTCCAGTATTGAACAGAGCATATCGATGTGCTTCAAAGCATAACTGTGAATCCATGAGAAAAGTATTTTGTTTCTTACTTCCAATTGGATGGCCTATATTAGGGAATATAGGTGAAAAATTTTGAGAGCACTCATCATCCACAGTTTGGTACCTACTAAATTTTGTCTTCACGCCATCATGTAGATATCTCGAACAAAAAGTCAAGCACTCATCGACCAAAAACCCCTCTGCTATTGACGCTTCTGGAGCAGATCGATTACGTACAAAGGCCTTGTACTTACATAGATTCCTCTCAATGGGATACATCCAATGAAGATGAGCCGGACCCCCAAGCTTAATTTCATCCACCAAATGAATAGGTAAATGTGGCATTATGTCAAAAAATATTGGATGGAAAATCTTTTCAAGCTCACATGTTATTTCAACAATTTCAGACTGCATTATTTCAAGATCTCTTCGCCTTATGACCTTACTACATATAGCTCTAAAGAAATTTCCCAACCTAATCAAGGCCAATGAAACATTCTTGGGCAACACTTTTCTAACAGCAATCTGGAGCAAGTAATGCATTATAAAATGGGCATCATGACTTGTGTACCCTGATATTTTCATTTACCTTCACGTGCTCACATTCTGAAATATTCGAAGCACACCCTTTTGGTAATTTAGCATTTTTTATGACAGTACAAAACAAACTTTTCTGTTTTGGTTCCATGTAGAAACAAGATTTAGCCAAACTTATAGTTCCATTATCATTTATTCTTGGTTGCAGCTCCTTTCGTATCCCCATTTCTTGTAAGTCATAGTGAGATTTTTCATGATCCTTTGATTTTCCATCTATTTCTAATAATGTCCCAAGCAAACTATCACATATGTTTTTCTCGATGTGCATCACATCAAGATTGTGCCTCAATTTGTTGTGCACCCAATATGGCAATTCAAAAAAAATGGATCTCTTTCTCCACGGACCTTTATCACTCCGAGGCCTTTTTTTAGCTCTTTTTCCAAAGATATTGTTGAATTCAAGCAGCTCTTCAAACACTTCTTCACCCGACAATGGAGTAGGTGCAGGTCTATGATCCTTCTTACCATCAAAAGACTATTTATCTCGTCGGAATGGATGATCACGAGGCAAAAATCTTCGATGGCCCAAGTAACACATCTTATGACTATTTTTGAGATATTGAGAACATGTATCATACTTGCAAGTGGGGCATGCCAATCTCCCCTTAGTGCTCCATCTTGAAAGCATTGCTAATGCCGGAAAGTCACTAACTGTCCACATTAAGGCAGCACGCATTCGGAAAGTTTGGTTGGTTTCATCATCAAATGTGTCTATCCCAATTTCCCATAGTTCCTTCAATTCTTCAATTAATGGTCGTAGGTACACATCTATATCATTTCCTGGAGATGATGGACCTGGAATGATCATAGACAACATTATATACTCCGGCTTCATGCAAATCCACGGTGATAGATTATAGTTCATTAACATAACAGGCCACGTGCTATGAGAAATGCTCATCATCCGAAACGGGTTGAAACCATCACTTGAAAGACCCAATCTAACATTCCTAGCATCTCTAGAGAAGTCTGGATGCAAAGAATCAAAAGCCTTCCAAGGTTCCCCATCAGCAGGATGTCTTATGTTCCCATCATTAGGTCGTTCATTAGCATGCCATCTCATTGCAGCAGCTGTTTCAGGACACATGAATATCCTCTGAAGCCTAGGTTTCAAGGGAAAGTACCTTAAAACCTTTGCAGGGATTTTAGAGCTTGCTTTAGTCAAAGGACTACCACTCTTCCACCTTGAAGACCCACAAATAGATCAATTCTCGGCATTCGCATTTTCTTTCCAAAATAACATGCAATCATTAGGGCATGCATGTATTTTTTCGTAATGAAGACCCAACTCTGTTATCATGTTTCTAGCCTTGTTGAAAGATTCAGGTACTTGAGCAAAGGGAAATGCCTCTTTTATCAACTATAACAAATCGGAGAAAGCCACATTGCTCAACCCATGCAAGGATTTAAGCAAGTACAATCGAATAGTGAAACTCAGTTTACTAAAATTTTCACACCCCGGATATAACTCTTGTTTTCCTTCCTCCAACAATTTGAAAAACTTCTTTGCATCTTCAGATAGTCTTTCCCCAACTCCTTCTTCATCCCCTACCTCACCATCTATATTTCTAAATGTATCATGTAGTAGTCCATCAATATCGTCACGCATGGTAGAACCTTCATCATTATTCCTTGCATGAGGTGTACTTCTCGAGGAAAATCCTTCCCCGTGGAAAACCCATTTGGTATAACCATCAACAAAACCATGAACAACCAAATGATCCTCAACCACATTTCTATAATACCAATAGCGATTCATGCACTTTTTGCAAGGGCATAATATTTTATTTCCTTGGGCGGCTCGCTCAAATGCCTTATCAAGAAAATCATTCACTCCACAGGGATATACTCATCCGTCCATCTTAGGAGATTCATCCAACTTTTATCATCATTATCCATAGATACCTATACGATAAAATGGAGGAATTAATAGTAATAAAGAACTAGCTAACAACAACAATGACAAACCTCATAAATTCTACAAGTGGGGTTCTAGGGAGGGTAGTGTGTTCGTAAACCAATAGTATTAGATCAATTTTACAAAATATTCTGCAAAAATGGCCTAAAACCACCCCTGGAAATACACCCCTCAGTTTAATGTACAAGTTGTTTAATATAGAACTTAGCTATCTCATTTAAATAAACCAAAACACATTAATGTATCCGTCTGTACAATGGCCATTACAAGTGAATCTTCAATAAGTGTAAAGTGGAAAAAGGGAGAGATTATCAGAGTCGGAAACTCAAGATATTCACATACTTCAACCAAATGAGTTGGAAGCAGAAGAGTAGTTCAAATCTCTGCCGTATTTATGCTTTTCTTTTCTATGTTAGGTGAGATATTCTCTACAAAGATCACAATCATATTATATTATAGCAGATCTTGATAATTGCTTATATGTTTATTGTTTTGTAATGAATTTTGCTCCTAAGTCATTGAAGTTTTTTAACTATCGTATAGGAACTAATGGCTTCCCTCTCTTTGATGACAAACAGGAACTTCAAACCAATAGAACATGTGAAAATGACCATGGAATCAGGGAAAAGGGAGAAGGTACATGGAATCAGGGAAAATGGAGAAGGATATCAGATGGTTAAACAACAATAACTCACAAAAATTCCCTTATGATCACTAACACAACATGAGAAACAATACACAGGTTCTTGAAAATATATGACTGATTTTGAAAAGCAGCTTTGAAAATGTACATTCTAATACTATATGCTAATCAGAGAAGGTTTATATGTTTAGCATATAGTATTAGAAAAGCAAAAAAGGCCAGCAGGGTTCTTGTCTTTTATGCAAAGGAAACCATTTTCATACTTTATAATTCTAATAAGAAAGAATATAATATCTTGCAGTATAAGTTCTCAATAGATGCCAAGCTTTACGTATTGTTTGATATTCCAATTTGTAAAGATGCATTGCCATTGACATATTTCATGATAGATAAGCAGAAACAGATTCCAATAGCTGAATGCTCTTTCAATTTTGTAGACCTAACAAGATTTTCAATTAACTTTAATATCAGAATACGCCATAAAAGATTATCATAATACTCAATGATTCGTATCGAACATGCTAAGATAAAACAATTGATTCGAGCAGATTACTTTGAGCACCAATATGTCGTATATAGCCAAAGAAACACAATCACCAGTTGAGTTGAGCATTTAAACTTGGACTGGTCCGTACTCCATATTATGAAACTGGAACCAATGAACATAGTCATTTAGACTTAAAACCAATCGACTTCAACTAACAGCGGTGAGACACCTTCAAGAGTTCATACCATCTCAAGGCTGAAAGCAAACGTTCATTTGACAACGACGAAATATGACTCAAACGAAGACTCGACGACATAATAACAGTTAGATCATATAAGCATAGAGGTCAACCGCTCAAAATCGACTCTCATTAACTGAACATAACTAAATGCATCACACATGGAGAAGCGATTTATCAGCAAGACATCCGATTATAGAACAAAACCATTCCGAACAAAATCTCATAGCTCAAGACGCTTTAAAACAGAAATGCAGAAGACAAAAGAAATTGAACAATAAAAATTCCCCAGAAAAAGGAAGATTAAGAACTCTAAAGAGACTAAGCTAACCACAACCCATCGGGACGGAACCCCCAAACCAACTCATACGCATCAAAATCCATAAAATGACACAAGTTTAAGCGTAGAGAAAGAATACATGATGCGTCGAGGAGTGCATACGCTAGGCAACACCTTCAGGCACTAAACTCTAGAAATTTAAAGCTGTTCTTCGAGCTTTAGCAAAGAACAGGATAACAGGATGTTACAAAGGACACGATATATTACAAAGGACACGAATTGAGAAATTTATATATGTATCTATCAAACGGTCTTCTTATGTAAGATGTTACGGAAGCATACCCTCCAGAACTGACTAAGCAAAATTGGAAATATATTTGTTATAGGCTGTGTTTTTCTCCTGAAAATAGCTGAACAGGATGAACAGGATGGACAATTTCAGCCGAGTTCACCCGAGAAGGAGCGCAGAACAGAAGCCCTAAAATCAGGCACACAATGACTCAAATCTCAAACCCAATTGCGAAGAGAGCTCTTGAATCCAGCAAACAGCTCTCTAATTCCATATATTCCCAAACAATTTCGCTGATTTGGTCTGATTTTAGAGCTATTTTTGGGAGTACTGTGGAGTAGGCAATCGCGCGCGAGGAACACGATATTTTTAGAGGGTTTAGTATATTTCATATTTTATTAGGTATAAAACTAAAAAAAAAAAAAAGATGGTGGGCCCCGACAATATTTTAGCGGGTACTAAAAATTTGGGTGAAAAAAAAAGAGGGAATAAATAACCGTAACAATAGAGATACTCGTTCCCATAGATGGACTTATTGTTACGGTTATATAAAGTGTTGCCATATATGATTCTATAGGGACGGTTTTTGGGTCTATGGCAACAGTTCAATTAGTTAGTGTTCCGATAGTACTACTAATTATTAGTAACGGTTACAACCGTAACCATAGACTACCTATAGCAACGGTTACAACCGTAACCGTAGCAATAAAAAGAGTGTTGCCCTAGCTCTAATTTCTAGTAGTGTGTATTTGTTTAAACTATTATTTATTTCTCTTAAACGTCTCGCTTATTTAACAATTCTCTCTAAAACATCTCACATGGTGTGAATTATGAAAATATGAAGCAAGTAATAGCAAATATTTATTAGAAACAAATTTAGTTAATATTTACGGAAGAGAATATTGGCAGCAGAGAGCAGCTCATAAAATAGCTCGACCCCAATAGATTTTTGTTCACATTTTTCGTACTTTCTACTAACTACCCCCACCGAAGATCACTTAACAGAACCAATATTACCCTAATTTATAATTAGATTGTTAGACACCAAAACAAAATGAGGGCATTAATTAGGTTTAATCTCGTATCTTTTCGTAACAAATGAGGAAATAGGGTAACGTGTCTTCCTTCTGCATGTACTTACCTTTCGTATGTATTCGAATAAATTGGTAAAAATCCATCAAAGTTGACATAACCTAGGTAATATTTTCTTTTAGAAAGAAAAAAAAAAACAAATGTTGCTGTATTAACATGGCTTTTTTTCATAATTCAGATGATACTCACCTACGTTCTTTCTAAAAGAAGAACGATTAGTTTGATTTTGTAATGCTTTTTCTTTTAAGGTGGAAGTGTCTGAATGTTTCGTAATGAACTATGAACAACATGTATTTCAATTTTAAGATGAAATACAAGACATTTTACTCCCTTGAGTTTTCTTTTTATTTAATTTACCTTTCTCCCACCCCTCATCTCTCTCATCCCACATCTTTCTTTCCTTTTTCCCGTCGTTTTCGTCGTCCCCCTTCACTGCCGGTGGGACGCGTGCAATGACTTTTACCCCTACGCTCATTATTAAAAATCCGGAAAAAAAAGATTAAAATTGGTCTGTCAAGAAAAGCAAGTCGCCAAGATGGAGAAAATAATTAAATAATTATTCTATGTAAATTAGCGATCAAGGTTGGTCGTTTTTTTATCGCTAATGTGGTCAAAATATTGACCGGACTGGTCTGACTTGCTTGGTCAAAAAAATACTCAAATTAGCAACCAACTTTGGTCGCTAAAGCGGGACCCACTTATAAAATTTTATTAATTATATTATTATTTAACAAAATTATAAAATATAAATAAATATAATTTTAAATTAGCAACCAAAGTTGATCGTTTAGTAAAGGGGAAGCAGATAGAGACCAACTTTGATCGGTAAACTAGGACCCAATTATAAAATTTTAATTATTATATTATTATTTAAAAAATATATATAAAATATAAATAAAAATATAATTCAAAATTAGCGACCAACGTTGATCGCTTACAGAAAGGGAAGCACTTAGGGACCAATTTTGATCGCTAATCTGGGACCCAGTTCTAACGTGTAACAATTATATTATTATTTTAAATATTATATAAAATATAAATAAATCTTATTTACATTTAGTGACCAACTTTGATCGCTAATTTTAATTCCTTGATAATTAGCGACAAAAATTGGTCTCTTTTCAGGTCAACATTGATCAAAATTAAAAATTACTTTGTATTTACTATCTAAATAATAAAAATGTAAGCCGTTAACACTTTTGTAATATAAGGGCTGAATAGACTAAATTATACGCTAACATGCTATATATGCAATTATTCAAATTGATAAATACTATATATATATATATATATATATATATATATAAAAGAACATGAAGCGCTTGAAGCACAGGGCCGGGTTCATTTAGGTATTGATACACTTCTAAATTGAATTAAAACTCTATATTTATACTATATATGTATATAGCTTAAATTGAATTACAATCCTAAATTTATACTACATATATACATAATTTTTAAATATAATTAAAAGTAATTTAACTTTTTTTAGAAATAGTGACCAACTTTGGTTGTTATTTTGGTCAAACGATCAAGAAATAGCGACCAACTTTGGTCGCTATTTTGATCAAAAAGTCAAAACATATTTGGCTACCAAAATAGCAACCAAAGTTGGTCGCTATTTCTAATTCCAGTATCAAAATCGGGTTTCCCCTCCCATTCTCTTATTTTCTTCAAAAAGAATTCCCAAAATCTCTCTTTTCTCTCTCACACTCAAACCCCCCCCCCCAACTCCCAGCAGCAGCGACGCCACCGACGCCCACCGACGGCAGCAGCTGCACCACCGGCAACCTCCACTTTCCAAGTAGGTTTCTTTCTCCTTTCTTTGTTTTTTTCGAAATACTCTGATTTGTGTTTAATTCCTCCTAGTTTCATTTGTAAAAATTAATTGTTCTTAGCTAAATTAGATCTATGATAATTGTTAGCAGCTAAAATATTTTGTTTTACCTATTAATTTGGGGGAGAAATGGTTTGAAGAGAAGAAACTCTAAACCCTACTAATTCCTAAAAAAGTCTCACTCTCTCTCTCTCTCGAATAAATTTAAATTGTTAGCTCATTTTCTTGTAATTCTATAAATTTAGAAAAAATAAATTAAATATTTAGGTAGACTAATTTATATAGGGGGTTAACAATTTTTGAAGCTAACAACAAGAAGCACGGAGAAAGAATATTAAATTACCAAGCTAGAATATTCATGCATTGAAGAGTTACATTGACATGATTCATTTGAGATATCTCTTTCTTCTTTCTTTTTTTAGTGATATTCCTTCGATTTTCTTGTGAATTTAATTATTTATTATATCATTTGTGTTATCCCTATCATTAAAAATAAAAAATAGTACTTGGCAGTCAAGATTAAAAATACTAATTTTAAGCCTTCAAAGAACTATTTACTATTTTATATTAACATATTTATATTAAAAGTATGAAAGCCTTTAGCGAAATGTTATACAAATAGAAATAAAAGGTTACATTAAAGACTACCCAGGGAAAAGTCATATTGGACTTTTTAGGATATGAATTGGACTTTTGGTTAACTAAAAAAACATTAGGATATGAATTACTTAAATTAGTTTCTTCTTGTTTTATTTGTATAGATGGAACATCGTACTTCAATGTACAATAGGAATTATTCCAATCGGCAGGGATTGAGGGAGGATTTTGTACAAGGGGTGGATGAGTTTATTAGTCATGCAATGTCACTTCCACCATACCTAACTGAAGGAGTAATTAGGTGCCCTTATTTTAGATACGACTGTATGAAGTTTGGAAAACCGGCGGAAGTTAAGCATCATCTATATAGGAGGGGGTTAATAGAAAATTAATTTGTGTAGACTAATCATGGAGCGATCGATGGTAGCCATGGCATATTTCATAACATGGTTGTGGGTGAAAGTAGTAGGTCGGTGGAGATTTTAGAATTCATGATATGGTTGTGGATGCTTTTAGGATGCACATAGGCGGTGACCCCAATGAAAATGTTGAACAAACTCCTAATGATGATGTAAAATATTTTTATAAACAGTTAGCGGAAGCTAGTCGTCCACTATGTAACGGAAGTCCGCACTCTGAGTTATCTGTTGCAGTTAGATCACTAAGTATGAAATCTGATTGGAATATTTCTCAAGGAGCCATGGAGTCTTTCATTGACCTTATGCGTGAACTAGTTGACCCTGATATTGAATTACCTGGTGATTTCTATAAGGCAAAGACATTAGTTTCTAAGTTAGGACTTTCGTCAATGAGAATTGATTGTTGCGAAGATGGATGCATGTTATAGTATAAAGATGATGCAGCTTTGGACAGTTGTAAATTTTGGGAAAAGCCTCATTTCAAGAGGCTTTCCAGCGGGAATATGGTCGCTATCAAGTCGATGCATTATTTACCTCTTATACCTAGGTTAAAGAGGTTATATGCGTTATGCTCCTCATATGAGATGACACTTTGAAAATAGAAGACCACCTGGTGGTATGTGTCATCCTTCATATGGAGAAGCTTGGAAGCACTTTGATAGGACATATCCAGATTTTTCTAGTGAACCAAGGAACATTTGGTTAGGTCTGTGTGCTGATGACTTCACGCCTTTTTCTGTATCTGCGACACAATAGTGTCTATGTACTTGTGAATGGATATAAGTTTCATAGAGAGGATTGCTCTAAAAATAAAAATAGCAACAATAATGGGGCGTGGGTTCAAGGTGGTGATGGCAACCAAGATGGAGATATTAATTATTATGATGTACCCAGAGAAATAATAGAACTAGAATATACATGTTGGCCATTTAAGAAATTGATACTCTTTAGATGCAAGTGGTTTGACCCACATCCAACAAGAGGTACAGGAGTAAACAATCAATACAACATAATTGAGGTTAATCATACGAGGGAGTATGATCGCTATGATCCTTTCATGTTTGCACATAATGTTAGGAAAGTGTATATGCTCCTTATCCATTGCGGCGGAATAAGTCTGATTAGTGGATTGTAATAAAAACTAAGCCTGTGGGTAGAGTGAAAGTCGAGAATGTGTTAGAGGTTGCATATCAAAACGATATTCCTAGTGTTCACCAAATAGTGGACGGAGTTTAAGAAAGTGATTTAGAAACTCCTGAACACTTATTAGAAGAAGTTGATATAAATAAAGTAAGAATTATAGAAAACGAGGAAGAGGAATCAAGTGATGAAGCTCAAATTAGTGAGGAAGAAGAATTCTCGGACGAAAAACAATAAGTCGATGAGCTTTAAAAAGTTGATTTCTTTAATAGTTCTCATTTATAGCTAGTTTCTTTATATGTTTCAATCTAAATATGTATCATATTATGCAGATGACAGGCAATGGTCGAGGTAACAATGACCCTACTGGTTCTCGGGGCCGAGAAAAGGCTAGGAAACCAAAGAGGAGGGTGGAAGATAATACTCAATCTTTTCCACACCACTTTAGAGATGCCTATGCCTATGTCTTTGCCTCCACCCCTAGGCTATTCTAAGCTGCCACAGCATCACGAGCCCTACGCCTTCGTTCAGACACTAGGCCTTTCATCACAGGGCCATATGACTATACATCCGACATATAGTCCACTTGTCTCACGACCACGTGGATCGCACCCATCTGCATCGCTTAGATCATATCGATCCATGTCACATCCACATGGATCACACCATCATTGTCACAGCCACTCGGGTCATGACTATCAGTGTCACAGCCACTTGTGGGCTATCCAGCAGTCATAGAGATCGCAACCATCTTCATTGGACTATATCTATTTCAAGCCTTCACCTGTGAGATACTAGCTCAGACCCCCTACACCTTCCACGCATGCCTCTGATATACATGCTTCGGATGGTGATGTTGATGATGACGATGAGGTGCATTATGAAAAATATGGCAGGATCATCATAGTCCATGAGGGTAATGGGTAAGAGTTATTTGTTATTTTTACGTTTATTGTTTTGTAGTATTTTTACTAAGATATTAATGTTTTTTTTATTAAATTGTAGGTTCATCCCTTGTAATGTTACTACGAGGATAATTACCAAAGCCACCAGAAAGCTTTATGATGGCCTTTATGCGACTTCCAGTGAATTCCATTCTCGCTGAAGGAGAAAATTTTCAATCAATTTAAGGTAGAAATATTCTTTTAAGAAGTATAATTATTTATATTTATGATATTTCTATGTAACACTTATCTTTTTTAAATATAGAGCAAGTATGTATGGGAACACCGCTATAGCGCGGAAGTGGCTGCAAACTTTCATCTCAAAGCTTGCAAGCGGTTGTCGCATTATTTTTCCAAAGCTAGAAAGTTGAACCAGAAACCTGACTAGTTGCTTCAGAATTTATGGGAGGATTTGCAAAGGCAATGGCTTACCGCAAAGTTCTTAGATAATAGCGAAAAAGGAAAGAAAACTCGCGCATCTGAGCATGGAGGATCCTTGCACACTGGAGGTACGATCAGCCTAGGGACAATAAGAAGAAGAATGGTATGTAATTGCTTATTTATTTTAATTTTCAAAGTATATCTATTCTGTTTATTAACTAAAATATATGAGTTTTCAGGAAAAGAAGTCGGGGCGTCCGATAAACCAAGATGAGCTACTCTATGAGACTCATATTGTAAAAAAAAAAGAAAAAGGTGGGTCGAGGGCCGAGCCTCGACTGTGCATGTAAGTTTTCACTTTTCATTAAGTATTTTGATTTACTTGTATATAAATTTTGAAATACTAATTCAATATAATTTTTCTTATAAGGTCACTTCACAGTTGAACTGCAGGAATTCATACGCAGTCAGCCACCTAATGAGTCGGGCGAGCCAATCCAACATTCGGATGAGGGTGTTGAAAGAATATGGACGCAAGCTACTGGCGGTCCAAAATGGTAGAAGGTATACAGGCTTCCTAATAAGAAATACCATTGCTATAAGTGTAAAATACAAGGAATAGGGACTTTCTCGCAAATTGAGCTACCTGATGGGGATAGCCTCTACGCTATGCGGGAGACTATGACAAAGCTCACATCCGAGCTAGAAGCGGCCAAGGAAAGAGAAAAGCTTAAAGATGCTTAGTTCAATGGCATGCAAGAGCAAATCAAATCTCTCCTAGCTTCTGGCTCTTTTCCGATTCTTTGATCTTGTTAGTCATCGCTAGAGTCTCGCCTTCCCCGTGCTCATTCCTCTCGTCCTCTAAGTGCCCGTTCCTCCCGTCCTCCCCGTGATCGTTCTTCCCATCCTTGATAAGTACACCCTTCTGGATATCGTCTTGGTGATGAAAGTTTATCAGACGGTGATGATAATGATGTACAAAATAATTCTTGACTTTTATACATTTTGAACTAGAAAAATACAATCGGTTTCAAATGGGCTTGTAATAACAGTTAACATAGTTTGGTTAGCTTAATGTGCTAGTTCTATTGAACTTTATACTTTATTGTTCTTAATGTTGTTGTTGTGTTGTTATTATTGTTGTTGTTGTTTATTATTCTTGTTGGTTGTTGTTGGCAGTTATTGTTGGTAGTTGTTGTTGGAATAAAATGCATGTTTAGGAATTTTGGTATGCTGGTAGGTGGTGTAACTACCAAAACAGGCAGTTTCTGCCAAAATTATACCAACAAATGGACCAGCATAATATCGATCAGGCCTGTTTGGTCGCTTTTTGGTTGCTTTTGGACCTGTAAGCAACCAACTTTGGTTTCTTTTTGTGGTTGTTTTTTTTTTGGATTTCTAGTAGTGTCTTTGGTCTATTCTCTATTCCTCTCATACCCTTGCCGCATACATGTGTGTGTGTGGGAGTGTGTTTCCTTTTTAGGTGCGAACAAGGGCAGCCGACACCGTCCAGATCCATCCTTGTCGTGCCGGCGTGTGGGAACCACCAAACCTGTCTTCCAAGCCACTTAAGTCATCATCCAGTAACTCTAGGAAGATCTCTGATGACTGTACCAAGTTCTATGTTTTTGTTTGGTTATACTTCATTTTTTTCATACTTTGTTTAAATCTGTTCTCTGTTCATAGTGTATTCTCTATTAGTTGTTATGCTCTAGCCATGGTTTACTTGTTTAGATCACTTGTTTGTTCATTTATTTGTATTGCTTAGATTAGTTGTATTTGCTTTTAGGCCTATTAGCATCATTTAGGGTACTTATATTTATTTGCTGCTACTATCTTTACTAGTACCTTAGTTTTTTCCCACTTTTGTGCCTTTTAGTTCGAACTCTACTCATGAATTCATAGTTTGTTTTGATTATAGTACCTATACTGAATGATGGTAGGGTAAGGTCATATCCTCAGGGAGGGTGTGTTCCTTAGAGGGGTAGGAGGGTGCGGGTAAGGGTAGTGAGGATGCTTCTAGGATGGGAGTTAGGTCTTGGAACATAGGGACCTTGACGGAAAAGTCTATAGAGTTAGGAAAGAATCTCTATATGAGAAAGATCAATATAGCTTGTCTCCAGGAGAAACGATGGGTGGGATATAAGGCATAGGATGTAGACGAGTTTCAACTATGGTACTCTAGATGCGGGGGGGCAAGAATGAGATAGGAGTTTTGGTTGATAGGGATCTCGGGGAGGTAGTGGTGAAGGTTAGGAGGGTGAGCAACAAGCTGATGAGCATTAAGCTAGTTATTGGAAGTTTTTCTTCAAAACGTGATTAGTGTATATGCTCCAAAGCAGGCTTAGACGAGGATGCTAAAAGGCACTTTTGGAAGAACTTAGATGAGGTTGTGCATGCCCTCCTTCATACTGAGAAGCTTTTCATATGAGAGGATTTTAGTGGACATATTGGGGAAGCATATGGGGGTTACGTAACAAAACATGGAGGCTTTAGTTTTGGGGTTAGGAGCGGAGGAAGAATTTCGCAGATGGATTTTGCAAAGGAGTGTGATTTGGTGATAGCTAACTCAAGTTTCCTGGAGAAGGATGAGCACTTGGTTACTTTTCATATTTTGGAAGCTAAGACCTAGATGGACTATCTACTCCTCATAAGATCCGATTAAAGTTTGTGCACGGACTACAAGGTCATCCCGAGTGAGAACGTCACGACGTAGCATATGCTCATGGTCATGGATTTGAAGATTAGATGGAAGCGAAGAAAAAAGGGTTGCACATGGTCTACCTAGGATCAAGTGGGGAGATTTGACTAAAAACATAGCCCTGGAGTTGGGGGATAAGTTTTTAGCTATGGAGGCATGGAGAAGCAGCGAGGACGTGAGTGGTATGTGGATCCTGACTTTGAATTGCATTAGGGAGGTTGCTAGGGAGGTATTAGGGGTCTTGAAGAGCCCCATCTGGTGGTCATAAAAGGGATTGGTGATGGAGCACTAAGGTCCAAAGTAAAGTGGAAGTCAAGAAAGCAGAATATTTGAAGCTTTTGGAGAGCAGGGACGAGGAGGAGAAGATGACGAACAGGGAGAGATATAAGGTGGCTACGAAGAAAGCAAATTTAACTGTAACAACGGCTAAGATTACTGCATTTAATTTGAACCCTTGTATGAATAACTTGGAGGAAAGGGGAGGGATAAGAAGCTCTACATGCTAGCAAGGTGCGTGATAGGAAGACCCTTGATCTGGACCAAGTGAAATAAATCAAGGATGAGGAAGGTAGAGTGTTGTTGGATGAGGCACTTATTCGTCGGAGGTAGAACACTTACTTCCGTAAACTTTTGAATGAAGAGGGGATAGGAACATTGTGTTGGGTGACTTAGAACACTCCAAGAGTCATCGCCGCTTTGGTTATTATAGACGTATAAAATTTGAGGAGGTAGAGGGGGTTATGTGTAAGATGAGCAAAGGGGAAGAGCGACCGGACAGATAAAATCCCAGTGGAATTTTGGAAGAGCGTGGGTAGGACGGGCTTGGAATGGCTAACTGGGTTGTTCAACATTATTTTTAAGATGAAAATGATGCATAAGGAGTAGAGATGGAGTACGATGATCTCGTTGTATAAAAACAAGGGTGATATCCAAAATTGCAACAACTATCGGGATATCAAGCTACTGAGTTATACTATGGAAGTATGGGAGAGGATTGTGTCTATTTCAGAGAACCAATTCGACTAGAGAAGTTATTCACCTTATTAGGAGGTTGATGAAGCAGTATAGGAAGAGGAAGAGAGATTTACATGTGGTGTTCATCGACTTAGAGAAGGCTTATGATAAAGTTTCGATGGAGGTGTTGCGAAGATGTTTAGAGATTTGAGGTGTTACTATTGCATACAGTAGGACTATTAAAGACATGTATGATAAAGCTAAGACTTGGTTGAGGATAGTGGGAGAGGAATTGAAATATTCACGATTGTGATGGGGTTTCACAAAGGGTCAGCCCTTAACCCATTTCCGTTTGCCCTACAATCAGCATGTTGATGTGACACATTCAAGGGGAGGTGACGTGGGCATGTTATTTGCAGATGACCTTGCACTGAATGATGAGACGTGACATAATATTAATGAGAGGTTAGAAGTTTGGAGGCAGACCCTGGAGTCTAAAGGTTTCAAGTTGAGCAAGACCAACATAGAACTTGGGTGCATGTTTAGTGGCGCGAATCAAGAAGTGGATGAAGATGTAAGGCTTGATTCAAAGTCATTCCTAGGAGAAATATTTTCATATACCTTGGGTCTATTATACAACGGAATGGTAATATCAACGAGGATGTCACACACTGTATTAAGGCGGGATAAATAAAATGGAGGCTCGCTTTCGGTATTGGATGGCTAATGGAGTGGTAGAGGCAGGACGAAGCATTATTGGAGAGAGGTGATTAGGCAAGATATGGTGTTGCTCCAGCTAACTGAGGGCATGACCATGGATAGGATGGTGTGAAGGTTGAGAGTAATGTAGATGGTTAGGTAGACAAGTGTGTCATTGTTTGTAACAGTAGTTTCGATACATCATTTAGTGTCCTTCGTGTATTTTCTTATCCCTAGATTTTTTTTATTACTAGGCTGCCTTTTTTAGGTTTTCTGATTATATTACTTAGTGTTAGTTTTGTATTTTCACTTCGGATGTTACATTGGTTTACTTGTTATTTCCTCCTTTTCTCTTTCCTAAGTCGAAGGTCTACCAAAAATAGCCTCTCTACCTTTTTTAAGGCGGGGGTAAGGTCTGCGCATGGGTGAAGCTACACTGTACTCTGCTTAAGGTGGTCAATTGACAATCATTTGTTGGAAAGTTACATTGTGTATATAGGTAAAAATATTAGGTTTTGGAGATAAATAAGATATATAGAACACCCTTTGTCGAAATCATTTTTGCTTATTTCAAGTTTGAACCCTTGAAAAAATTTCTGACTTTGCCAGTGGGTCGGCGTGCACTCTATCCTCTCCAGATTCACTTGTGAGACTATACTGGGTGTGTTGTTATTTTTGTTGTTGTATTTTTTCTTACCTTTCTATGATGACGTTCTCTTAATTCCGGGTAAGAAGCTTTATATAAGCAAATATCGTGTTTATCTGGAACTTTTGAGGTAGGAAAATTTTGAAAAATAAGAGAGAAGGTTATATGGTAAAGGCTTGAGAATACTTAGGGATTTGAAAATGAACAATGCATTGGGGAGTTGAATAAAAATTGTTACAGAACATGGTATTTTTGCGATCCATTATGCGATCGCAGAATTACTCCGCAGACCACTGATCCGCGTGGAGTGAAGCAGAAAAATGGCCAATATTTGGAGGCCGTTTCATGGTCAAGTATACGATCGCATAATCATTTAGCAGGTTGTATTTGCGTTGCATAATTAGTATGAAGAAGTTTGTTGAGTGATTCTGCGGTCCAGTGTGCGACTGCATAACTGGTATACGGGCTGCAAACTTGACCAGGCAAGCCTAATTTTCGGGACAGTTTCTACGATCCGTTTTGCGGGTAGCATACTAATTTTCGGTGCACTCTACGATCGCAGAGCTAAGTTCGGAGGGTCTATTTTCAGGCATTGGGGCTCGTTTAGAAGGCAAAAATATGGTGTTTAGAGAGAGGGGAACAGAGATAGAGAGAGAAGGAAGGGCACCCAACATCTTCATACAAACAATCCTTGCTCAAGCCTTGAAATTCAACAAGGCTCAAAATGTCTTCATCTAGGAGGTAAGATTCTACCCCCTAGCCCTCAATTTTGGGATTGGACTAAAAAGGTCATGAGAAGAGTGATTCTTGGGTGTGGGTGTTGTTCCATTTGCATGCATGTACCACCAAGGGTTGTGAGGAGGTTGTTAACTCAAGCGGGTGAACATAGGGTTGTAGGATGAAAGAACTCATCATAGAAAAACCTTGAATTCATATTGCACACCTAGTGCTTGATAGAATGTTTAAATGAGCCGAACTAATAAATATCTTCCTGATTTTGGGACATTATTGGTTATGTTTCTAAATAGATTGAAGTTGCTAGGTTTTCTAGAATATTATAGTAATTTAAGGAAAGCTCAAAGCAAGGTATGTTAGACAAACTCCTCTTGTAAAATCGAATTCTGTTATGTCCTCATAAGTTACGATTATGATTGGCTCAATTTTTTATTTTTTATGTTCTGAGTCCTTCCTAATAATTTGATTGTTCTAAAATAAGTGTTGTGTTGAAAGATGTATATATTCAAAATGTATTTCAAATATTCCTATCATATCATGATCCCCTTTGAGAATGTAACCTAGTATGACTAATGCATAAAAGGTGTTGTGACTTAAAAATTATGTTTCAATTGCAAGTTAGTATGCCTAATTATGCAAGAGCAACTCAATGTAACTAAAACTCTTATTGCTAAAATATACACTTAAAGTCTTGATTAGAAATTCCCTTATTATTGATAATCCATGATGATGCTTAAAACTTATAGGTGTGAGTACGAAATATAAAATACAGCGGACGTGCCAAGAACCAAATTACACTTATGGCAACTAGTGCAGTGAAATGAAAAGGTGTGTGTTAGATTATGAAATGAACTGTGAATCCTTTATATAATAAATATTTTGGGGGTATCGTTTAGTCACCAAGGAAGGGTAAAATAAGCCTTCACGGAAACTACATATGCCAGTGTAGGAGTGGTTGAGAGGTAAAATCCCCTTGTTGATGTGATGAGATTGTTTCCCCTTATATAGGATAAGATGATTGCTAGCGGAAAGTGACTTCAACTCCCAAGTCAATGTACTGAGATGACTTATCCGATCGTGCTGAGATCGGACCCTATGTCGTACACATGGTGGTGTTGTGATTGGATGTCTCTGATGAGACGGCTTATATGATCGGCCAAGATCGGACTCCGCACTAAAAACATATGACGAACCGGCCTGTCGTCACGGGAATTACCACCCCGTTACCTTGCATTATTATGTTTTATTCTTTTATATCAGTGTTATAGTCTATCGGGTGAATTAGGAGTGATTTGGGTTGAAAATGAGGCAAATAGCCTTCTTGAAGGAAGCATGAATATGGAAAGTAAACCTGGAGTTGACTATTTATTTAGAGTACTCAGAATTGGATTATGATGATTTGATTGGTTCCGGGAGGTGATTTGTGACTTAGAGAAGCGATCGGAATTGAATTTCGAGGTCCGGTGTAGAAATAGGCTTGAATTGGCTAAGGTTGAATTTTGGCGAAATCCTAACGGTAGGTGAGATTTTGATCCGGGGGTCGGAATGGAATTTCGACAATTTCTGTAGATTTTTCATGTGATTTTGGATGTGCCTGCAAAATTTCAGGTCATTCGAAGGTCGTTTGATCGGGTTTTTGATCGAATGTCGGTTGCGGAAGTTTGAATGAAAACTTAGGCTTGAATTTGCTTGGATTCATTATTTCCGTGTTTGAGGGCGTGTTTTTATGATTGAAACAAGTTTGTATCGTGTTATGGAGTATGTTGGTGGTTTTCGTTGGGGTTCTGGGGGCCTCGGGATGAACTTGGGGGTCCAAACGGACCATTTTGAGCCAAAGGAACTGCTGGAATTGCTGCAATAAAATTGCAGGTTAATTGTTCTCTGTGATCGCGGCCATTGCCACGCGATCGCGTAGTGTATCGGAGTGAGACCGGAAAATTTGTTCTTCGCGATCGCGGGAAGAGTGATGCGATCGAGTAAGGTCGAGGGGTTGTGCATTGCGATCGCGGGTGTATTGATGCGATCGCGTAGGGTCGAACTCGAGTGCAGTGCGATCGCGTAGGGTCGTTAAGTGGATCACTGCGATCGCGTCCAGGTTCATACGATCGCGTTTTGTGCATCGCAATCGCGAGCCCAGTGTTGCGATTGCGTAGAGTAAATAGGCCTGGCAGTGAATTTATGTCCAGAATATTTCAGACGCGGCCTATCATTCTCAAACCTCCATTGTTGAGTCTTAGAGAGAGAAAGTGACGGGAAATTGCTGGGAAATCATCGGGTGTTCGTCGGAGGTAAGTTTTATGGCCTAATTACAGTATTTTATCATGAAATCTTTGGGTATTTCTCTGTAAATGGAAGATTAAAGGGGATTTTAGCCCTAGGCCTAAATTATAGAAAATCACTTATTTGAGTGCGCAAATGGAGTCCGATTTTGATAAATTTTATATGCATAGACTCGTGTTGAGACGAGGGTTCTGAATATGTGAGTTTCGTAATTTTTCGAGAAGCGTACCGAAAGTCGGGTTTTGGCAACTTTGTGAATTTTGGTGTAAATTGAGTTGTTTTGACTGGGTATCATTCCATTGGCCTAATTTGATGTGTTTCTACTATATTTGATCAGATTCTACGCGTGCGAAGCTTGATTCTCGTGGCAAGGGCATCGCGGACTAGTCGTCGAGCCGTATTGAGGTGAGTAATGGATGTGGGTGATGACCAGCGGGTTCGAAACCCCGATATATCACTATGTGATGTTGTATAGCGGCGAGACACGTACTCTCTTGTGAGTGCGGGGTCGATTGTGATTTGGGGACTATGGCTTAGTCCGACCTGTGGTTATTATATTATGATATTGGCTATTCTCGAGCCGTTGAACCTCCTTCTCGGATGGTTGCATATTATATTGTGATATTTGCTACTCTTGAGCCGTTGAACCTCCTTCTTGGACGGTTGAGTATACTTATGGGCTGTGAGCCAGTTATTGGGATCCTGCGAGGATCGTTATCATTGTTCTATGACATTGACATGCTAGTTTTACTACCAGTCCGTAGCTATTACTGTTATTATGAATTTTTCCAATCTTTGGAACCTTGATATACTGTTTTTAACTAAAAAATGATAAAAGAGTTTTCAAAACTACTTTTGAGCCTGCGAGGCTGCATTTGCATATTAGCTGACTGGTAGTGGATCGGGCTGCGCGCCGCAGCGTATATTCATGATATTGTGCTTGGGTTGTAGGAGCCCCTCCGGAGTCTGAACCCCCACAGTGAGCACGGGTACCCAAATTGGATCGGGCTACGCGTCGTAGCGGTCATTTCATGCATTGCATTGCATTTAGCTACATCTGATAGTTGTTATACTGTTGTGTTGACACTTGTTGGTACTGTTACTATTGATATTAAGACTGTTGTAGGGCATTTGATTACAGCTTTACATAGTGCTATATTGTGATTTCTTATCTAAGCTGTCTTACCCCTGTTTATTACCACTATTTTGGAAGTACTCACTTTACTCCCTGCACCTTGTGTGCAGATCTAGGTACGTCTCAGTAGACCTGATCCAGTAGCTATTGAGAGGCATTTTGCGGGATAGTCAAGGTAGCTGCCGCGTCCGCAGGACCTGACTCCCTTCCAGCTGTCTTTTCATTTCGTATTGTTATCTATACTGAGTATCGTTGTAGACACTATTGCACTCTTATTCTCTTTAGAGGCTCTTGACTCTTGACCCCTCGATCTATGGGAGTTGTACTGTTTGGGACTTGATCCCCGTATTGGTATTTTTGTCTTCATTGACTTATTATGTTATGTTTAAAATTTGGTAAAGTGAGCTCTTTGCTCCGTAAATGTTGCAAATTGGTCGGGCTGGCCTAGCAGTGTTCCGGGTGCTATCACGATCGGGTTTAGGGACGTGACAAGTTGGTATCAGAGCCTAGGTTTACTAGGCCTCATGAGTCTTGAGCCGGTTAGTAGAGTCTTGTGGATCGGTACGGGGACGCCTGTACTTATCCTCGGGAGGCCGCGAACCTTTAGGAAACACTTCACATTTCTTGGAATTCTTATCGTGCGTACTTGATTCAGCTTGAGATATGCTTTTGAAATTCCTTCCGCACGTCTGTGTGCGCTTTGAGCGCTCAGTAATATAATTGACTTATGGATTGCCATTCCCCGGTCTAGGGGCGAGATATAATCTCTGTGAGTTCATGTTGGGCCGATCGGGAGGACTTGAGGCCAGATCTTTGTCTATGGCTAGAGCACCAAGGTACTAATTTCGCGAGTGGTGGTAATAGATAGTGTACTGAGGGTTTGAAACCTCGTATTTGCACTATACAGTGTTGTGCTGAGATAGAACACGCGTCATGTGATGAGCGTGGTGGTATTGTGATTGGGAATTTGGACTTGTTCCTTCCCGATTGATAGATTACTATGTGTAATGCCTGAGATTGGGCTCGTATCTGTGTATTTGGGCTAGTAGCCATGTTTAGGGCCTTGTGCCGATCTGTAAAGTATTAGGAAGGCTTGATAATAGATGAGTTGTTCGTTGTTCGACTCTTATCGTAATCTGTTGTGTAGCCCAGAGCTATGGGCGTGGTGAATGTTTATCATATCTCTTAATTGGAAGGTAAAGTGCCTTATGTGTAGTGGAACGAGTTCAAACTCAGGAAGACTAAAGTGATTATGCTATGTGTATCCTGGTGGAAGGTATTGTGTTGAAATGCTAAATTGAGAAGAAGTAGGTGGGTTGATTCTCATGTGTAATTGAAAGGTATTTGATATGTGTTATGATTCGAGCAGGTACAATGCATGTTTATGTAATAATTTTGATAATATGATTCGCATAGTATTGAGACTAAGGTTGTTGATATGCATTGTGATGTCTTGTCGAGTTGTGAATGTATTGTTAGGATAGTTTTGATGATTCTCTTGCAGGTAGATGGGCCAAATTACAAAGGAAACTCTATCAAAAATTTTGAAAAAATTGGGATTTAGAAAAGATTTTTGTCACCTAAAGAATGGGCTTAACGGTTGTGTGTGAATGAATACAAGAATTGCAAAAGAGTTAAGATGTCTGATGATTCGAATCTCCGCCGAAGCTTGTAAATGACTCGAGTTTAATCTAATTAGAACTTTGTGGCATCATTTGAGTAAGAATGCTATGAGTGGCCAAAGTGCTTAGATGTACGGCTCTAAGCCAAGTTGGGGAGGTTGTTATTGATTAACTGATGGCATTATTGTGTGCTATGTAGGTTCCGTCTCTAGGTATGTTGGGAAATTTTGATAAAGGTTATGGTGCTTCGTAGATGTGAAAAAATACTAGGATGTTTTGAACTGATGTTGGTAAAGAATGTTCGGTGTATAGAAAGAAAGATATCTAACCGTATCTGTATGTAATCATGTTCTGCGGTGTCATAGTTCTAGCAAGGCACGAGTGGTTATGTTCAATAAGACAGTTGAATTACAGCTGAATAAGGGTGAATGACGCCCGAGAATTGTTTACGGCGTTCAAGATTTTGCTTGTAACAGTCAGGTATCTTAAAATTGTGCATGTGGCTAAAGACGGTGGTTTCGTTATAAGAGATCAAGATTTGAGTTATATTATGTGAATGATGGGATTCTATATAACCGTATTGGAAGGTAATGATAACGAATTCAAATCGCAGGAAGTTCTCCAAAATAATGTATTGTAGAATGTGGTACTTCTGGGAAACATTGAGGGAGTATTCAGTGGCTTATGGGTCTTATGTACGAGTCTAGTGTGGTAACATGAGTTAATGTATTATGGTGCTACAATAAAGGCTAATATTAAATTAAAAATGAATCAGAAAGGAAACTGGGTAGATAGAACAACTTGTTAATAAACCGAAATGGTATGATAAGGAATACGATTAATTCTTGGTATGTGATTGAAGTAATGAGTCTTGCAGATATTGTGCAACAAAGCTCTTGAGTGTTGGCAGTTGTGTAACTCGATATGGGTATAAGGACTCAGTCCTGGCAGTTTAACTTATGCAATGTAATTGGGAGAAAGAATTTATGATGTGTTTTACCGTGGTTTGAAAATGAGTGTATTTTTCCTGTTGGTATGCAAGGTCTAGAATGTGCAATGAGTTTTCTCTATATGGGATCATGAAAATCCTTGACTAGTTGAGTGCGCCGATGTTTGCGGCGTAGGAAAGGGATATGAATTTCCATGTTATCTTAGTGTGGTATGGTATATGCGATGTGTTATGGAAAGTTGATAATGGCATATTCAAAGTTTTGAGATCAGCTCATAATATATGGGAAGTCATTAGAATTATTGAGCAGCGCGGGCAGCTGCAGGTGATTTAAGAGTCGATCTTTCCGGTGATTAAGGAAAATGGTACAGCCATTCTAGTGAATTAGCAGGGAATATGGTCCAAAAGGACAAGGTAATGTAAACTGATAATATCTAGTGGCATGGTGGTATTCTCTTGTTGAATCGACTGTAATAATTGAGTCGTTGATGGCATAGTGAAATTTCTGAATGGCTTTCGTGGTATGAATGGACACTTGATGTGCGTTATGTATTCGTACGGTGAAGTACGGAATCAGGCATAGTGATTCATGTGTTATATATGTGTTGGAGACTTGATGTTCTCGTTAGTCCGCCTATGCAGTGGTTGTATATCGTGTGTATCGGCACCGTTTGGTGATTATTGGAAATCGGAAGCCCTAGTGGCTCTTTCTTAACTTGATATGACGAATTTGGGTTATGATACTTGATTGCAGACTAGTTATCATAAGTCAGGTTGTCTAGACTAGTGTGATATGGACTATGATGGAATGGCACAAATGCGTAGCAGAGTGCATCAGAGTATGCTCCAGCGGGGTAGTTGTACCCCAGGACCAGCGGACGGCTGGTAGATATTGCTTTGTCAGTTGGGCCTTCGTGGTAGATATCAGTGCAGAGGTCTCTACCATAGATTCAGTTCTGGAATTGAGGAACTTTGTCGGATGCGTTTCTTGTGGCCGAGCTTGAGGCTATATATGTTTATTGTAGCGAGCAATTCGACTCGATGTGCATTTCCTTTTGCGAGATTTATGCGTGGATCGGGTGGCCCGCCGCCACGGGTTATTTGGATTGGGTGGTACGCCGCCACAGGTATGTTATCTGGATCGGGTTGCACGCCACAATGGTGTAATGTGAAAATAGAGTTAGTTATATGTTACCTGGTATACAATACTTCCTGGCTTCTGAGGAAAAGTCCGTATTGAGTATCGCTCGGCGAATGGCATATCGGTTGTGTCCTTTCAGGATTTGATAGCATACACTAATTGTTTCACCGTGGGTGAGGTTGATGGCTTAGGTTCAGACCTAGATCTGTGCGTGGCCGACCATTTGAGCTTGGTAACTTGTGGTGCTTCATGAGTAATAGTGTTGGGATAGAATCACGAATCGTGGCAAGGCCACGTGATGTTATGACCTCTCGAGGAGGATTCAGCTACTCTATGATGTGAGACGCGATCTCAGTTCTATATTATGATGGTACAGAGGAATTGACTTATAGCTCTCTTGTTGGAGACAATTGTCATGATTTGAGTATGTTCGGATGTCTCTATTGGATCATGTGTTGTGCTCGTCGTAGCTTAGGCCGGTGTTTGAGGTGTCATGTCACTAGTGCGGTGTGTTATAATCGAAATGATCGTTGGAGTCATCAATGAGTGCGAGCATACGTGATTTTAGTTGGTTAGAAAGGTAATACCGAGAATTGGGTCCGAAATCTGTTGTAGTATCAGTTAAAAGGGAAATGGATTCATGAATGGTTGACCTGAGAGATGGGTTTGATATATCGCGTGTTCGGTTGCCGTGGGCATGATATGAAGGTGTTGGAATAAGACTCTATCGTCTTGGGGAATTATTGTGATTAGAGACTATCGTCTCGATTGATTGGGTTATTGATACATCATATGATCTCACCTGGAGTGGTAAGTATGGGTTATTGGAGTGGATTCCAATGTATCCTGAGCATAGGCATGGGATTAGCATTTGGTATATAATTTCGAAGAGTGCAATGTGTCTTATGGTTCAGATGGTTTGTGAGGTTTCAGCTATATGGTGTTTTCGGACTTATGAGAGATAGGGTGACGTGTGATCGCCCTGAATATATGCTTGGTAAGGTCATTCAGCTATTGGGTTGCTTCTAGTACAACTCTGGGTCCGCTCTAGGACGAGCATTTGTTTAAGTTGGGGAGAATGTGATGACCCGGCATGTCGTCACGGGAATTACCACCCTGTTACCTTGCATTATTATGTTTTATGCTTTTATATCAGTGTTAGAGTCTATCGGGTGAATTAGGAGTGATTTGGGTTGAAAAAGAGGCAAATAGCCTTCTTGAAGGAAGCATGAATATGGAAAGTCAACTTGGAGTTGACTATTTAGTTAGAGTGCTCGGAATTGGATTTTGATGATTTTATTGGTTCCGGGAGGTGATTTGTGACTTAGAGGAGCGATCAGAATTGAATTTGGAGGTCCGATGTAGAAATAGGCTTGAATTGGCTAAGGTTGAATTTTGGCGAAATCCGAACGGTAGGTGAGATTTTGATTCGGGGGTCGGAAAGGAATTTCGACAATTTATGTAGCTTCGTCATGTGATTTTGGATGTGCCTGCAAAATTTCAGGTCATTCGGAGGTCGTTTGGTCGGGTTTTTGATCGAATGTCGGTTGCGGAAGTTTGAATGAAAACTTAGGCTTGAATTTGCTTGGATTCGATGTTTTCGTGTTTAAGGGCATGTTTTTATGATTGGAACAAGTTTGTATCGTGTTATGGAGTATGTTGGTGGATTTAGTTGGGATCCCGGGGGCCTCGGGATGAATTTGGGGGTCCAAACGGACCATTTTGAGCCAAAGGAACTGCTAGAATTGCTCCAATAAAATTGCAGGTTAATTGTTCTCTACGATCGCGACCATTGCCGCGCGATCGCGTAGTGTATCGGAATGAGGCCGGAAAATTTGTTCTTCGCGATCACGGGAAGAGTGATGTGATCGCGTAAGGTCGATGGTTTGTGCATCGCGATCGCGGGTGTATTGATGCGATCGCGTAGGGTCGAACTCGAGTGTAGTGCGATCGCATTCATAGCATTGCGATCGCGTAGGGTCGCTAAGTGGGTCACTGCGACTGCGTCCAGGTTCACGCGATCGCGTAGAGGAAAAGTTGGCCGCCCAGGATTTGTGCATCGCGATCGCGAGCCCAGTACTGCGATCGCGTAGAGTAAATAGGCCTGGCAGTGAATTTATGTCCAGAATATTTCAGACGCGGCCTATCATTCTCAAACCTCCATTGTTGAGTCTTAGAGAGAGAAAGTGACGGGAAATTGCTGGGAAATCATCGGGTGTTCGTCGGAGGTAAGCTTTATGGCCTAATTATAGTATTTTATCATGAAATCTTTGGGTATTTCTCTGTAAATGGAAGATTAAATGGAGGTTTTCACCCTAGGCTTGAGTTATAGAAAAAGAATGATCTGAATGGGCAAATGGAGTCCGATTTTGGTAAATTTTATATGTCTAGACTCGTGTTGAGACGAGGGTTCCGAATATGTGACTTTCGTAATTTTTTGAGATGCGTATCGAAAGTCTGGTTTTGGCAACTTTGTGAATTTTGGTGTAAATTGAGTTGTTTTGACTGGGTATCGTTTCATTGGCCTAATTCGATGTGTTTCTACTATATTTGATTAGATTCTATGCATGCGGAGCTTGATTCTCATGGAAAGGACATCGCTTACTAGTCGTCGAGCCATATTGAGGTGAGTAATAGATGTGGGTGATGACGAGCGGGTTCAAAACCCTGGTATACCACTTTGTTACGCTACATAGCGGCGAGACACGTACTCTCTTGTGAGTGCGAGGTCGATTGTGATTTGGGGACTATGGCTTAGTCCGACCTGTTGATATTATGTTATGATATTGGCTATTCTTGAGCCGTTGAACCTCCTCCTCGGATGGTTGCGTATTATATTGTGATATTAGCTACTCTTGAGCCGTTGAACCTCCTTCTTGGACGGTTAAGTATACTTATGGGCTGTGAGCCAATTATTTCGATCCTGCGAGGATCGTTATCATTGTTTTGTGACATTGACATGCTAGTTTTACTACTAGTCCGTAGCTATTACTGTTATTATGAATTTTTCCAATCTCTGGAACTTGACATTTACTGTTTTGAACTGAAAAATGATAAAAGAGTTTTCAAAACTACTTTTGAGCCTGCGAGGCTGCATTTGCATATTAGCTGACTGGTAGTGGATCGGGCCGCACGCCGCAGCGTATATTCATGATATTGTGCTTGGGCTGTAGGAGCCCCTCCGGAGTCTAAACCCCTACAGTGAGCAAGGGTACCCAAATTTGGATCGGGCTACGCGCCGTAGCGGTCATTTCATGCATTACATTGCATTTAGCTACATCTGCTAGATGTTATACTGTGTTGTTGATACTTGTTGGTACTGTTACTGTTGATATTGAGACTGTTGCAGGGTATTTGATTACAACTTTACATAGTGCTATATTGTGATTTCTTATCTACGCTGTCTTACCCCTGTTCATTACCACTGAGTCTGGAAGTACTCACTTTACTCCCTGCACCTTGTGTGCAGATCCAGGTACGTCTCAGCAGACCTGATCCAGTAGCTGTTCAGAGATACTTTGCGGGATAGTCAAGGTAGCTGCCGCGTCCGCAGGACCTGACCCCCCTTCCATGCTGTCTTTTCATTTCGTATTGTTATCTATTTCCGTACTGAGTATTGTAGTAGACACTATTGCACTTATGTTATCTTTAGAGGCTCTTGAATCTTGACCCTCGGTCTATGGGAGTTGTACTGTTTGGGACTTGATCCTCGTATTGGAATTTTTGTCTTTATTGACTTATTATGTTGTGCTTAAAATTGGGTAAAGTGAGCTCTTAGCTCCGTAAATGTTGCAAATTGGTCGGGCTGGCCTAGTAGTGTGCTGGGCGCTATCACGATTGGGTTTGGGGACGTGACAAAACACGATGGTGCATCAGTACTAAAGATCTCTAAACTTAAAAATATTGAAAGGTACTTAAAATCGACCTTTCTCTTAACTTGGCACTTTGATATTGTTTGAGGTTCTCATTGATTCCATGCTTCTTTCGCATTGTGCTGTTACTCGTTATATTAAGAGGGTATTTATTCTTTCATACTAGTACTATTTCATATGTACTAACACCCTTATTGCCGGGGGCGCTGCATCTTTAGTGGATGCAGGTGGTTCCACAGCAGGCGGCGTCAATCTATGATATCAGCACACCCTCTTCTCACCTGACTTGGTGAGCCCATGGGTTTTGTATCTTTTGACCTCTATGTATAGTCTTTTGGAGGTATAAGGGGAGTCTTGTTGTCGGCACCATTATAATCCTCTTTTATATCTATTAGAAGCTTCGTAGACATAGTGTAGGTTGTATATCTTATTTTGGGAAAGTTAAGCTAAAACTATTATATTTGTATCACATGTTTCCTCTCCTAAATTATGAATGTGTAATGTAATATTTTTGGAACTCTTGATGGAAGTTATAATGAAAATGAAATTGATGTTGTTCACGTAATCTTCTCATTGTCTAATTAATGGAATACGTCTTCACTTTGTTGCAGGTAAGGTCGGGTAGATAATATCTAGTTGGTTATCTTGATAAGGGACCTCGCGTGAGCACCGGTTGCGTGCCCGGAGGTCGAGGCATGACAAACAGAGAGGCAGAGGCTGGCCGAAGAAGTATTTGAGAGAGGTGATTAGGCAAGATATAGCATTGCTCCAGCTGACTGAGGGCATGGCCATTTATAAAAAGGCGTGGAGGTTGAGAGTAACGATAGAGATTTATGTAGAAGAGTGTTGTCCTTATTTGTAACAGTAGTGTTGATACGTCACTTAGTGTCCTTCGTGTATTTTTTTATCCCTAGACTTTTTGTTATTGCTTGTTGATGCCTTTGTTTCGATTTTTTGATTGTATTACTTGGTGTTAGTTTTATATTTTCGCTTCGGTTGTCACATTGGTTTGTTTGTTATTGTCTCTCCCTTTTCTTCTTTCTGAGTCGAGGGTCTACCAAAAATAACATCTCTGTCTTTTTAAGGCAGGGGTAAGGTATGTGTACACTCTATCCTCTTCAGATCGTACTTGTGTGACTACACTAGATTTTCTATTGTTTTTGTTTTTATTTTTGTATTTGCTTTGCCTTTCTACGATGATGTTCTCTTAATTCCGGTAAAGCTCTAGATATGCAAATATCGTGTTTATCTGGAACTTCTGAGGAAGGGAAAATTTGAAAAATAAGAGAGAAGATTATATGGTAAAGGCTTGAGAATACATAGGACCATTTATTCCTTCAAATCAAGTTAACTAATTTCGTAAGTTCCTTGCCCTAAAAAAGTCAACTTCTTCTAGGGCGAAGGGTATGTGTCGAACAGCAAATACTCTGTATTGTGCAATATAATTGTTCCTTTGATGCATCTTTGGATCTAAAACCTCCTCCTCCTTCTTTTTCTTTTTTAACAAATATAAGAAATTGGAAATTTATCTATATATATATTAAAGCAAAGAAGTTTGCCTTAAATATATGTCAATGTCAAAGTATTAGAATGCCAATTGGCAATATATTTAAATAACAAGTGGAAATAAATAACTAAAGAAATTACTTTAACAATGATTAAAAATAAAAATCGTATGAGGCATATAAATGGAAAGTTATTTAAAGCTACAGCTAAAAAAATAAAAAAAATTCGTTGCCAATTGACATTTAAATGGAAACTTATTTAAAACTACAGTTTAAAAAAAGAAAAAAATAAATTGCTCTTTCTTAGATTAAATAGGGACAATATTCTATTTAAGAATTAAAAAAAGAAAAACAGTAAATGCCTCTTTCTTACATTAAATTCGTACAAGATTCTGTTTTTGAATTAAAAAAAAAATCAGAGACTTTTATTTCATAGAAAACGAACAACGAACGTTTTATGAAAATTTTTTGAAGCTGACATCAAAATCACCCAATATTCACGCTGAAATTCTTGTATAAAATTCTCATTTCCATCTTATCATCTACGCCCAAAAATCTACACAAAATCTTTATCTCCCTATACAAATTAGGGTTTAGGAATTAGCTTAATCCTAATCCGAAATACAATATCCATAATTTTGAAAGATTTGGATACAGAATGCCAAATATAGACATTGAAATATGAATCGATTCTGAAGACGACGACATCTACGCCAGGTATTTCGGGTTAACATCTAACTGTGGAATTCAAATTTATATAAAATATCTTTTTCGATACAGAAAGATTCTGCATTTTGTATATTTTGAAAATCTTTTTGGACACTCTTTTTCTTTTTAAAATCTATATATATAGTAACTGAATTTTCTATACATATATATACACACGCTATTTGACAAACAATTTTCATACAAAATTTTCTCTGATTCCATCAATATGGCTGCATTTGACTATATTTGCAATATATCTTCTAACAAGATGAACTGGAATTTAAAGGTTCGAATTTGAAATAACATATTTTTTTGTCGTCCAAGTTTGAGTACAATCTTATATTTTAAACCAACTGTTGGCATTCTTTTTGAAAAAACTTATTTTTTTTATTACAAACTAAAAGATTCTTTATGTTATTAATTATGATTTTTTTGGATTGTAGGGCGATCGCATTCATGCGACTGTTGGTCGGTCACTTATACGTATGTTCAAACCAAAGTTGAAAGAATTGGGTTTGTACGTTATGAAGAATTTTGTGGTTGGACCAAATTATACAAAACTCAAATACACGCGCCATAACTTGAAGTTGGCATTTACTCATAAGAAAATTGTAGCGGAAGCAAATGATCATCATTTGGGTATGAATATCTTTGACTTAAAACTTACGAGTATTTGATAAACAAAATTGATGTTGAAGAAACTGAACTTTTCGGTAAGTATTCACTTCTCACTCTTTTTATTTGTTAAATTAATATAAACTTTTTCCTGATTTTTATTTAAAATTTGTATAGATGTCATTGGAGAGGTTGTAAGTTATGATGAGGTAGAATCCCATACTCAAGGCGATAAAACCAGCAACTATATGCATGTGGAACTTGAAGATCATGAGTAAGATTGCGTCTATCAATTTACTTTGTTATATATTTTAACTTCATTACTTATCGTTGTCTGATTAAATTGTTAAATATTAATATTATTATGGCTGTAGTCTAATAAATTTCTTAATTCAATTAACACATGAGGAATAATATTTCAGCAATATTTTGGGGAGAATTCGTTGACCAAATCTTGCCACTTTTATAGAAATCACCCCATTAGCCGGTTATAGTTGTTATGCAGTTGATAAAAGCGCACAAATATCAAGGTATTTATATATAAATGATGTTATTTCATATGTATATATAGATGTTAAGTTTTTGGTTCAGAAATTAAAGTTGTATATCGGAAACTATTCTTTGTGTAATACTTGGCATGCCTCAAAGCTCTGGATTAACCCGGATCTTCCTCAAGCGCTTGATTTTAAGTTCAGGTTAGTTATATAATTAGTTAAGTTTATGTGTATACCACATAGATAACTACAATTTATGGTTAGTACTAATATTATTATGTCTAATAACATAATGGCAAGTAACAGAATGGCTAACTCTGCCAGGATCAGTCAAATATCTTCTCAGCGTAGTTATTCTGTTTCTGATGAGTTGGCTAATGGAACTGTAGAAGTTAAGAGTATTAGCGAATTGGTCGATTGCATGGAGGTGATAAATCTATTAAACTCCTTTAGTATTTAACTAATATTATGTTGTCTACGTATAACAGTTTTATTTCTAAAAAAATACTATTTAGAAATAATATCTGATTGATTTTCAGCAAGTTACATAATTGTGTGAGTGTTTGTTGTAATTAAATGATCGCCTTGATAGTTCTGCCACTCATATGGATTAATATCTGACCACTTTCCCGGATGACTTCTTCTCAGGAAGGACATATTTGGATTGTTGCTACTGTAGTTAATCTTCTCCTTGAAAAAGAATGGTCATATTCGCTAACTTACTTGCCAATGCCATTGATGTCAAGTAGCTCATCCGTAATTATTGGTACTTTAATGCTAATTTGCTGCATGGTAGAATAACATATCTATTTACTTCCTCCTGATCTAAAGGAACAATTTGTTTGCATATATTAAATTAAATAAAGTTTCAGTAACTTTATAACTAAACGTGCCTGTCAGATACAAGCTTCGAGTGCAAGTAATGGATCACACTGGCTTTATAAATTTGTTGCTTTGGGATCGTGAAGCAACAACTCTCATTGGGAAGTCTGCGAACGATTTAATTAAAATTTCAATTGAGGTATACTTTATTTATTTTATACTTTAGCATTTGTGTCGTCATGTTTAACTACCTTTAGCATCAATGTTTTACACTAAATTGCACCACCAAGCTCATTAAACATGTGGAACTATGGATGAAAATATTGTCCAACTTATTCGCTAACTTACTTGCCTATGCCATTGATGTCAAGCAGCTCATCCGTAATTCTTGGTACTTTAATGCTAATCTGCTGCATGGTAGCATCTCTACAAAATTAACAAAAAAGAAATCATTTTAGCAGCAGTTCCCCTGTCAATAAAGAATAAAAGTACAAACTGTCAAATCAAAGAGCCTTATAAATCACGCACTTCTAACTTCAGAATAGTATAAAGTGTCAAATCTGTTTTCCTTTAAATGCTCCAGAACAGAAGAATATCCAACTTCAAAAAGAAACAGAGTCCAGCATAAGAAGTAAACAATTCTATCTATCGTTTGATTACTATCCTCTTTTAATAAGTTAGAACACAAAAAATAGGTGACGTAGGGCGCTTGAATGCAAATGGATGTTGCAAATGATACATATACACCATCTACCTTTAGTTTAGTAGGCATGAAAATGAACTTTTAACTCTATTGTATATTTTATTTTTGTATAAGTATCATTCAACCCCATATATAATAAATTGCAGATTAGAAGGAATGGAGTCACTCTAACAATATGCAGTGTATTCCGATAGTGAGCTCACTCTCAAGTCGTCGACTATTTGTGTTCTATTTTTTTGGGGATGACTGCTTTTTTGCGGAGGATTTCCTATTCGTTACCAAGTCACTCCCCTCCCTTTTTGTATTGATCCGTTCCTTAATCATCAACCTGTAAATTAACCGCCGTATCTTCCAACAAATTGCCCTTAGTTTCGCTAAAATCCCCTGCAAAAACTTGATTCTCACTATAATTACAGACCCCATGTAGTGCAGTTTGCCCAGGTATCCTACTGTCCAATTTTTGGTACTCACCTTCAGCTACAAGCTATGACGCTTTAGTACTTAAATTCTCCTGAATAGCACCTCGATCATTAGGCTTAGGTTCACTAGATTCCCCAGCTCGATCAACTATTTTCATTAAGTTTGCTGCAGATGCACCAACTGCATTATTAGGAGAATGCAAATGATGCACAGTTGTATTATACTGAAATTCACCAAGTGGAACCACAGACTCCTTTGAATCTGTTGCAGTTGTTGCAATAGTGGCATCAGTAGAATAATGCAAGTTGCCACATGACTGCAAAGGTGAAGTTACTACTGCAAAAGTTTGTACTATCTGATGATCAGCTACAAGTTTCTTTAAACCTGTATCACCACCTACATTCACCTTATCTTGAGTAATATCACCATCAGTAACAAAAACTTGTGCACCAATCTGATGATCACCCCTCATGCCTGTAGCATTTGCAGATTCCAACACAGTGATTGCTCCAGATTTTTGCACATTCTCAGCACTAGCAAACTTGTCATATATCAGTTGTTGACATAAATTATTTGGTATTATTCTGAAGCATATTTTCGTTTGAGTTACATTTGAAAACTAAAAGGTATTATTCTGAAGCATCTACATTTCTAGCAGCAATAACTCTTCCTATGAATGAATAGAGTGCATTGTTTGCTTGACTGAGTTTCAAGACTATGAAACTCTTACGAATTTGCTCAACTGCAATCAAACTTATCATTTGTACTCATTCGTACATGTAAATGAATATTCAATAGTATGATGCACCATCTTTAGTTCTCTCAATATATTTATATATCCCCAGCATGTCTGATGCCTAGATTCTTGCAAGGCGGTCTTCCCAACGATCAAGCGATGGCATAGTCTCGGCCCCCTATCTGATTTCATGCCATAACAGAGCCTTCAATGTGTTGACCTCCTATTGTAAAACCAATTATTTTGCTTTTTTCTAGGATGGAGGGAGTAGTTTATTTGAAAAGGAAAAAATAAAGGAGAGAAATAAATGTATTGAGAGAGACACAGATCCTCCGACCAGCCACTTATTTTTAGATGCTAGCAAGAAATTTATCTACGGTGCTTACACATTTGACATGCATAAGCATGCTTCTTATTGACAAATGTACATATTACACATTCCCAACTGCGAGAAGCATCTTTACTGCACATTAGGCATGTCGTGGCAGAGCTAGCATTCAGAAATGTGCACGAATCGCATGCCCACCCTTCCTAATCATCAATCAAGTTTTATGTCAATGATGCCCCTGCAGTAGAAGTTGTCTTTCCTAAATTGTCGTCATCCAAATTTATGATTAAGGCTATCCCAGCATTTGATGTCCTGCATTTTTTCCAGCCACCTATCCTATTGATGTTTCCAGCAATATGTTGACTAATGGCTACATAGTGACTATGCAAATCCAGCTAAATCTGTTGTCATCAACCTCATAGCTAAACCATACAGCAGATGGTCTAAGGTGTAAAGTGGAAGTCAAATATTCTTAGTTCAGGGGAAGTTGGTTGAAATTTGGAAATGTGATGTCATGCAAAGTGTAGTCAAATATTCTTAGTTCAAGGGAAGTGGAAGTAATATATCATGCAAATGTAATTGTTGGAATCTATATATAAATGCCAAGAGCATAAGCTGTAATATTCCATTTGTAAAGAGAAACCAAAAATATAGATGCAATATGTGAAATATATTTACCTTGAGTTAGATATGTATCAAAGTAACATCTGATGCAATATGATTCACATTGGACATTATTTGATCTTTTATCTCACAGTAGTAGGTACTATATTTCAATACAGATGGGCCATTACCACTACAATCGTATGAATATCATTTGTGATTAAACATATCTGCTATTTATAACAATAGTTGGTAGCATTTCCATCTTTTATGTACAATCATGAAGTTGATGTTATATGTGCTGTTATATAGTGAACCTGTACACAATGAGTTGTAGTTGTCCAGCAAAATCACAACGATTTAGTGTAGCTTGCTGTTGCTGTCAACAAAATATGTGCTATAGTTGCTGTTATATGTTGCTGTACAAAATCAGGAAGTTGTTGTTATATGTTGCTGTACAAAATGAGTTATAGTTGTTGTTATATGTGTTGCTATCATTTGTGTAGCTTGTTGTTGCTGTCAACAAAATAGGCTTCTACTTCAAACTCTCATAAACAAAATGAGTTTGCTGTTATATGGTTTGAAAACAGAATTACTTGATATGATTCTACTTCAAACTCTCATAAACATCAAGCTTCTACTGCAAACTCTCACAAACTCTCACATGATAGGCTTCTACTGCAAACTCTCATAAAGAAAATGAACTCGATATGCTTCTAATGCAAACTATCATAGGCTTTTACTGCTTTGGATCGTTACAGTCGAGCAACTGACCAAAAGTCATCCATAAAAGACTTGAAATTAGTATCCTTCCTGACTGCGGATTGAATTCTGAAAGTAGATTGAATTCTTGAACACAACATTGAATTGCTTGAAAAAGTCAATATTATATTCTGGATCTTTCACATTTGCATGGTATGGTGTTATTTTAATATGAGGCCTAAATTTTAGGACAACCTCTCTAGCAACTTGGAAAAAATTTTGAGTACATTACTTAAGAACCAAATAAAAATGAAATCCAGAAAAAAGAAATTGATGTGATTTCCTTTTTTTATGTCTTACATTGTCTAACATGTTTATGTCGAAAAAAGAATTGTAAGTTTCGGTTTATTTTGTCCTTAATCAAGTTTGTTGCTTTCTACAAGTTGCAGAGTATTCCTTGCTATGATAAGTTTAGTTAAAGTAAACCGCGCATCGCGCGGGTCCTAATACTAGTTTAAATGAATCCTAAGAAGTGAATTGATTCACGTCCAAGCAACGGTCGTAGTCAATATAACTTGGTTTAATAAGTCCAAGATCGATCCCACAGAGAATTAACCTACCAATTGCAACTATCACAACCCAAGAGTACTTCCGAATCAAGTTCCCAAAATTTAGAATATTTTTGTGTAAGATTTTCGAACTACTACTTTGCAATAATAAAGAATGCTTTAAAAGAAAGGATTGAATGTTGAATAAAATAATATAGAGAAGGACTAAGGTATTTGATTTTCCCTATTGATGGAATCCCTTATCGTTATGCTCATACAAATTGTTAATATATTCTATCAATCATGAACGCTATGTGTATCATAACCCTCTCCCGAGCAATTACAATAATTTACTAGTGCACTCTCCCGAGCTACCCTAGCTAGCTTTAATTTGAATAGTTCACTTAAGATTGTACCCAAGACTTCGTTATTCCTAATCCCGTCTTTACGCCTAAAGTTATAGATTCCTCCAATAACCTAGGTGTGGTGTTGTTCAACAATATACCTAAATATGCACTATTTTCCAAGTTATGCACACTAAATAGGCACCGCTAATTGGGAGCTCTACCAATTAACTACAATAAGAATGAAGTTGAACAAATAGAAATCTAAGTCACAATTTGTAATCACATAAACGATAAGTTCATCTATCAATAGGTTCCATCAAAACCTTAGAATAGAATTTAGCTACTCATGCTTGAAGAAACAAAAATAATAATTGAATTCATAAAGAAATACTTGATATAAAATAAAAGAAAGAGTTTGAGAGGAATCTCTCCTACTAAAAACCTTGCAAAAGTATTGAATAATAGATTACATGCCTCTATGGGGCAAACTAGGAGTTTATATAGAGGTTTTAGGGCTTAAAAACTAAGTTTGAGTCCAATTGGGATTGCTGCCGCGGAGCCTTCCGCGGTTCGTTCGCGGCCGCGAGCGGACCGCGAACAGTCAAACTTCAGAGGCCTTCTTTTTTCGCGGTTCATCCGCGGCCGCGAGTGAACCGCGGATGAACAATACTTCTGATTTTTCACTGCTGCTTCCAGACCTCTTCACTTTAGCTCTTCTTTTGGCCTTTTCATCAACCTAGGACTCCAAAATAGCTCTTTATGTCATCCAATGTGTCACATGTACCTATAAAACACAATCGAACACTAATCAAAGCATTTTGTCCTCATAAACAACATTAATTCCATAGCAAAGTGTGATTATTTAGGGTACAATTATAGTCAAATTCACCTATTATCAATACCCCACACTTAAACCTTTGCTCGTCCTCGAGCAATCTTTAATCACACTTTAGGCCAATTAACAAAAATTTGTCTCCCCCAAATTATGTCACAAAAGCTTTTATACATGAACAACCTAAGATATGCATGATCTTTACTTAACCGTAAATTCTCATGCCAGCACATTATTACTTACTCTACTTATTACCAAAAACTTGCAAATTTACCTTTGTCCTCTTGAATTACATGCCCTCACCAAATTTATTGAGAGAAGTTCCCACACATTAACAATTCAACTAATCGAGTTATTCAATCATAGATCAAGAGGTCTTTAAGTCAACAAAGAACATTCATATGCCTACAGACATACCATAGGCTTGCCCCTAGTGTAATACTCCACTAATCGAGTTATTCAATCATAGATCAAGAGGTCTTTAAGGGTTGTAATGATGGCTACGGGACGGGTAGGATACTTTTGGTTATAGTGACTAACCTCCCTAAGCACTTTTCTTTTCTTTTTCACAACTTCCCTTTTTGTTTACTTCCTTATGTCTCCCACAAACATACATTCACCTTCCTTCACTTTTACCCCCACTTTTTCTTTTATTGATGTGACTGGCTTTTCTAAGATTTTATTCAATATAGCTCATCTTTTCATTGCTTTACAATACATTTACTTTATTTTGGCCAGTTCACTATTTTCTACCATTCATTCTTGATTTTCCCTTTTCAATTTCCCTTCACCCCACACTTAAATTTTTGCATATTCATTACAATACAAGTGCTTCTAGGAGGTAAAGTAGAACAAATATAATAATTTGAAGAACATTCAAGGGTTATCAAAGAAATAGGCTTAAGCTCAAAAGGGTTAACTAAGATATAATGTACGGGTGAATTCATGTTTATTGGTATATGGGGTTACACAAAGAAATGCCTCTATCCTTTCTACAACCAAACAACTTCTATTTCGCTTTGCAAACACACAGGGCAAGTTCTAGGCATCATGTACAACATACAATGTAAGTAAAACCTCACACACACATGGCATGCAACTCATTTGGAATCCAGTTTATCTACAAAGTCCTATCGATGTTCAAGCAAGCATTATTGTGCAATTTAAGGCATATTGAGATTCTACAGTCAAGCTTAGAAGATACATTCTCAAGTTCAATTTACGCTTTTGCTAATGTGCATATTCGGGGTTACATGTTGCCCTTTTACCTCTAATCCTAAGAAAAAAAAATCTACCTAACCCGGTTCAATAAAAACCCTTGGAAAAGAACCGTGGTCAAAAGAAAAACCAAGGGGAGATGATACATTACCTAGAAAAAGAAAAATAAAAGAAAGAAAAATTCCTACGTGGACCACTCCCCTCAAGAGTACTTGTCCTAAATAGTCCGTCATCAGGAAGAGTCCTCTACTCATATTTTTGGATTTTTAAAATTTTCTGATTTTTTTGTATTTTTATTATTTTATATTACTTACTACACTAATATATACATTATGTACAAGATAAGTTTCCCACCCCACACTTAAAAATATGTCATGTCCTCATGGCATAAATAAAAATGAAAGCACAAGAGGGGCAAGAAAACTTACCCGTGACTCACTCGGAGTCGGAGACGGTGGATGGGTCGACATGGCATGCTCTCCCAAGTGCTCTAAACCATGCCATAAACCTGTTTTCTGACCGGGCTTGCCTAGTGGACATGACATCTAGCCGTGTGTGTAAGCCATCTACGGAAGTGCGCAGAGCAGCAACCTCCTCCTCCATTGACCTCAACATAGGTCGTGTGGACTCGGATCTAGACATGCTTGCTCCACGAGGAACAGACCTGGAAGGTCCGGCTGAATCCGTGGAGTGCCTGGCCCGGGTAACCGGTACAGGATCGTCCTCCTCATCTAAGTCAATAGGGGTTGTGTCTCGTCCAACCCGGATAGTAGTAGCTCTAAATGGAGCTTTCGGTAGTAGCTCACCGTCAGCATCAGTAACTGGGGTGTGGTTGAGGAGACACAATGTAGTGACAAGAGATGGGTAATAAAAACCCTTGGCAGTGAGGGATCCCCTCAATACCATCTCGCCACTAATAACTCGGGCAATATCAACATCCCGATGTGTTACAAAACACCAAGTCAAAACAGCCCTATTAAAGTTAACATCTGTGGTGTTACTTGAGGGCAAAATACGGTTGCAAATTATGGAGAACCAACATTTGGCAGTGTGTGTGAAACAGTTAGAGTGCAGAGTTTGATTTCTAATCCATACTGGAATGCCATCTACACATAAGGCCTCTATTAGCATGTCCCATGTGACACCGGGCGTATCATGGAAGTAATCAACATCACTAGTGTGCAATGGCAGGCGAAGTACCTGCCGAATAGTAGGAATATGAGCATTGACTCGCTTACCTCTGACGAAAACTGCTCTGACCGAGGCATAAGGGGCATTGGCGTAGAATTCTCGGACAAGCATCTTGTTCACCTTAGGAGGTGATTCAAAGAGGAACTCCATCTCTCGCCGCCGAATCTCATCATAAATTTCCGGCTTCTCCGAGTGGATAGCTATCCTGTCAACTTCTACCTCTTGGAGCCACTTCTTGTTTGCTTTAATGTGAAATGCATTTTTGGCTCCTTCATCAGCAAACCTAGACTCGTCATAAGTCGGTTGCCTGGATGAGCTAGCACCATGTCGTGCTCTCTTTGGGGCCATGATCCTGTACAATTAAGATAGCCAAAAAGTTTGTAAACCGTTAGTCATTGGAAGGCTACTCAGACTTCGCCATCCTTGAAGACTCACAATTGACCATTATTTTTGTGCAATTCCCTCATACTCCTATATTAGGATTCTTTATCTAACTATTTTACACATGCCTATTTGAGCACCCCACACTTAGTTTTTTTTTTTTTTTTTTTGAACACTTCTAATAGTACCCCATTGACTTAATCCATCCCCAATAAAATACTCAATAACCAATTCATGAGTTGGGCATTATGTCTCCTAAACTTCATTAATCCATTATGATCAAGGGTAATTTGCCCAACTTGGCTAACCAACCCACATATATGGTTAAACTACTATTGGGTCTCCAAATCATAAAATTAACATCATAAACACAATTGAAGACCCAACAACCCATTCTTTACCAAACATCAATCATATAACAAGGTTCCTTAGAAGAAATTCATGGAAAAATTAAATGTACAACAAGAAACCAAGCAATATTCATGAATGTACCCTAAACTAACATTAACTAATTACTTAGACAAAATAAACAATCAAAAACTAAAAATAGAAACAAAATAAAAGAGAAAAGTAGAAAAACTTACAAGTTATAGCAATGGAGAAGTAGGGTGGAAGAAGGGGATGATTTGGAGAAGAAAGGGTTGGGGATTTTTAGAGAGAATGGAGAGGATTTGAAATTAGAGAGAGAGAGTTTTGAGAGGGGGGGCGGCTGAATGGGGTTGTGGGAAAGAGGGGGAGTGCTTTTAGGGTTTTAAAGGGGGGAGGGAAAAGAAAAATAAAAAATACAGTACTTTTGCGCCAACCGCGGAACTGACCGCGACTGTTCGCGGTTCGTTCGCGGCCGCGGATGGACCGCGAACAGTCGAGATTCAGAGAGGTCATTTTTTTGTGGTTGGTTCGCGGCCGCGAATGGACCGCGAACAGAGAAAGTTCAGAGAGGGCATTTTTCCGCGGTTCATCCGCGGTCGCGGATGGACCGCGGACAGTGCTCCTCTCTAAAAAAAATTTCGACTGTTCAGCAAAAATTTGTGTTTTTCTTATATTCTTTTATTACTTACTACTAAGATAAAATTACTTACAACATGTTCATGGGTTGCCTCCCACGTAGCGCCTGATTTAACGTCGCGGCACGACTCAACTTAGCGCATTTTACGGCTCGCTAGACCTTTGAGGTTCATCCAACCGCTATTCTATCTTGTCCTCCATGTTATCCAGGCCTATGTATTGTTTCAACCGCTGTCCGTTTACCTTGAATGTACTTGATCCATCCATAGTTTGAATTTCCATAGCTCCTGACTCACATGCCTCAATTACCTTGAAGGGTCCTGACCACCTTGATTTTAATTTACCTGGGAACAGTCGTAATCTTGAATTGTATAGTAGTACTTTGTCCCCGTTTTTGAAGGTACGCTCAACGATATTTTGATCATGGATCCGCTTCATCCTCTCTTTATACAATCTTTTATTTTCAAATGCTAGGTACCGAAATTCTTCTAACTCATGCAACCCAGTCAACCTTGCTTTACCTGCTTCATCCAAGTTGAGATTCAATTGTTTCAATGCCCACCACGCTTTATGCTCTAGTTCAACCGGTAAGTGACAAGCTTTTCCGAACACCAGCTTGTAAGGAGACATGCCAATGGGTGTTTTGAATGTTGTTCTATATGCCCATAGTGCATCATCAAGCTTCCTGGACCAGTCGGTCCTTGTGGCTTTCACTGTTTTAGTCAGTACACTTTTTATCTCCCTGTTGGAGATCTCAACTTGTCCACTAGTTTGCGGGTGATATGGAGTGGCCACACGGTGTTTAACATCATACTTGGCCAATAATTTCTCAAAAGCTTGGTTGCAAAAGTGTGTGCCCCCGTCACTAATGATAGCCCTTGGAGTTCCAAACCGGGTGAAAATATTCTTCTTCAAAAATCCCACTACCACCTTAGCATCATCGATGGGTAGTGCTGCAGCTTCCACCCATTTGGACACGTAGTCAACTGCAACAAGTATGTACTTATTGCCGTATGATCTAATAAAGGGCCCCATGAAATCTATTCCCCAGACATCGAACACTTCCACTTGCTGGATTGGATTCATTGGCATCTCATGGCGCCGGAAGATGTTTCCGGTGCGTTGACATTCGTTGCAACCTTTCACCCACAAGTGTGCATCCTTAAACACCGTCGGCCAATAGAAACCGGCCTCGAGTATTTTGGCAGCTGTACGTATTCCTCCAAAGTGACCACCATATGCTGAAGCATGACATGCCTGCAAAACAGAAGATTGTTCTATCTCGGGGACGCATCTCCGGATCATGTTATCAAGACATATCCTAAACAAATATGGTTCATCCCAATAATAATTCTGACTTTCACGAAAAAATCTTTTCCTCTGGACCGATGATAGGTCATAAGGAACAATGCCACTGGCTAGATAATTGGCATAGTCAGCATACCATGAAGCTTCCAGGAGAGTGGTGGTGAGCAACGGCTCATCTGGAAAGGTTTCCAGAATTTCCCCACTCTCTTTGACAAGTTCATCTCCTTCAAGTCTTGACAAATGGCCAGCTACTTGATTTTCAGTACCTTTTCTATCTCTGATTTTGAGGTCGAACTCTTGGAGAAGCAACACCCAATGAATTAGGTGTGGCTTAGAGTCCTTTTTATCAATTAAATATCTTAAAGATGCATGGTCCGTGTATACGATTACCTTTGATCTTATGAGATAGGACCGGAATTTGTCGAATGCAAACACGACCACAAGCATCTCCTTTTCTGTCACCGTGTAGTTTAGCTGTGCTCCACTCAAAGTTTTGCTTGCATAGTATATTGGATGCATCAACTGATCTTTCCTTTGGCCCAGCACTGCCCCCACTACATAATCATTTGCATCACACATTAACTCAAAAGGTTGCTCCCAGTCTGGGGCAATGATTATTTGTGATGTGACCAGCCTCTTCTTCAGTTCCTCAAAAGCAATCCTGCATTCGTCGGTAAAAACAAAAGGGTGATCTTTTTCAAGTAACTTACAGAGAGGGTTTGATATTTTGGAGAAATCTTTAATGAACCTCTGGTAAAAACCGGCGTGTCCAAGAAATCTTTTTATGGCCTTGACGGATGTTGGTGGAGGCAACTTTGCAATGACATCAACTTTAGCACGGTCTACCTCAATGCCTTTGCTTGAAACCATGTGCCCCAGTACTATACCTTCTTGTACCATAAAGTGGCACTTCTCCCAGTTTAGCACTAAATTTGTTTCCATGCACCTTTGTAGCACTCTAGTCAGATTGGCAAGGCATTCATCGAATGAATTCCCTACCACTAAGAAATCATCCATGAACACCTCCATAATGTCTTCCACCATGTCGGTGAAAATAGCCATCATGCACATTTGGAATGTGGTAGGTGCATTGCATAGTCCGAATGGCATCCTCCTGAAGGCGAAGACACCATAAGGGCATGTGAAGGAGGTCTTCTCTCTATCTTCGGGGGCTATGGAGATTTGATTGTACCCCGAGTATCCATCAAGAAAGCAAAAGTGGGACCTCCCTGCCAACCTGTCAAGCATTTGATCAATGAAGGGAAGTGGGAAGTGATCTTTGCGGGTGGCTAGATTCAACTTCCTATAGTCCATGCATATTCTCCATCCGGTGACGGTTCTTGTTGAAATCAATTCATTGTTGTCGTTTTTCACTATCGTCATGCCTCCTTTCTTGGGCACACATTGGACCGGACTGACCCAGCTGCTGTCTGAGATTGGGAAGATGATTCCCGCATCTAGCCATTTTATTACTTCCTTCTTCACCACTTCCTTCATGTTGGGGTTCAGCCTTCTTTGATGTTCCCTGGAAGGTTTGTGTCCATCTTCCAGGAGGATTTTATGCATGCAATAGGTTGGGCTGATCCCTTTTATGTCTGCCATGGTCCACCCGATGGCAGTCTTGCATTCCTTGAGTACCTGTATAAGCATACCTGAGATGTGATGGTAGTGGTTTCAGTTCAAGCTTCGGTGGCTCTTCTATGGATGGCTTTGTTGGTGGGCTTTCTCTTTTCTCTAAGTGTAGGGGTTCGAATTCGATCTCTCGCTTCCAGAATCCCTTGCCTTCCAGAGATAATACCCATTCAGCCAAACTTTCACCGTTTACCTCTTCCATGTTCATCAGGCATGCTTGAAGTGGATCTTCAATAGTCAATTCTGCATCGTCGGTCTCCACTATCACATCAACCGCATCAATTAGAGAGCAATTTGTGAACTCACTAGGACGCCTCATGGATTTTTGCACATTGAAGATGATCTCCTCATCATTCAATCTCATCTTGAGTTCCCCAGTTTCACAATCAATTATGGCCCTCCCAGTGGCTAGGAATGGTCTTCCCAGGATTAGGGGAATTTCTTCGTCGACCCTGCAATCAAGAATAACAAAATCGGCGGGAAACACGAACTTCCCAACCTGGATTAGCACATCGTCTATAATACCAAATGGACGCTTAACCGTCCTGTCAGCAAGCTGTAAGAGCATAGAGGTGGGTCTGGTTCTCCCAATGCCTAACCTCTTATAGACAACTAAGGGCATGAGATTAATGCTTGCCCCAAATCACATAAAGCCTTAGCAAAGGCATAATTCCCTATAGTGCATGGGATGGTGAAACTACCTGGATCAGATAGCTTCTCAGCAATGGGTCTAGAGACCACTGCACTACAAGTCTGGGTGAGTGTAACTGTGGCCAAGTCTTGGAAATCAAATTTCCGCGACATTAAATCCTTCATCATCTTAGCATAACCAGGCATTTCTTTTAAAGCTTCAATTAATGGAATGTTTACCTGGATTTGCTTGAGCATGTCGAAGAACTTTTTGTATTGTTCCTCTTTTTGGTGTTTGGCCAACCTTTGGGGGAATGGTGGTGGAGGCCTCTTCTTCCCGGTGACTTGGGATTTATCTTTGTCTATTGCTTTCTCATCAATCTGTTGCTCTACTTTTTCAGCTACTTTCTCTATTCCCTGTTGTGCTTCTTTATTTTCAGCAACTGGCTGGACTGTGACTTTTGTCAACCCTGTGGATTCATCCAGTTCAATGGGCAATGGAGTAGGTGTCTCAGCCTGTCTGTCAATTTTCTCACTTTCATTCTCAGCATCAAGATCTCTACCGCTTCTCAGAGTCACTGCCATCATCTGCTTTGGGATTTGGTCCTTTGGGTTTGTTTGTGTATCTGCAGGCAATGTCCCTTGAGGACGATTGTTAAGTGACATAGCAATCTGACCCATCTGCACTTCCATATTTTTGATCGATGCATCATGTGCATCTATTCTTTCATTGGTTTTGGTGTTTGACCCAATTACCTGCTGCATCATAGCTTCCAACCTTGCAAACCCATCATCTTGTCTACCCACATGTGGTGGTGGAGGTGGATGGTATCCCTGCTGCTGATTTCCGAAATTCTGAGGTCTAGGATATGGAGCCATGTTGTGTGGTGGCCTCATACCTGCTGCATTAAATTGTGGCTGTGGAGGTCTATACTGCATTGGAGCCTGTTGGCCCCAGTTTTGGTTGCCTTGTCGCTGTCCTCCATAGTTAGCCACATAGTTCATATCCTCATGCTGATGATGATGTTCTTGGTCTGCAGCCCATGGATTACCTATGGGTTGGCTAATGCAAGATGTGCATAAACCACCATTGGTAGTATCTACAATGTGAACTTGCTGCTTAACCCCTAATTCTTCCACCTTCTTTGTCAGGATGCTCATTTGTATCAATAAAGTTGCCACGTTCTCCTCCAGAGTGTTGGATGGATCCAGAGGTACAGAGTGTACTACTGGTGTGATAGGAGCATTCCTGGACGTCCACCTGGAATTTTGAGCCATCTTGTCTAGCAAATTTTGGCCCTCTCTCCAAGTCTTGCTCAGAAAAGCCCCACCTGCTGAGGCATCTACAATATTCTTCATGCTATCAGACGGCCATATATATAACCTTTGTCCCAACATCTGTTCTGGAACACCATGGTGAGGACACATGACAAACATTCCCTTAAACCTGCTCCATGTCTCATGTAAAGTCTCCATTGGTTTTTGCTTGAAGCTCACAATCTCATCAATTTGTTGAGCAGTTTTGTTGGGCGGGTATATGAAACTTGTTGTGGAATTGTTTGACTAACTCATCCCAAGTTGCAATGGAGTTTATTGGGAGTGAGTTTAGCCATATATGTGCTGCTCCTGTAATTGAGAACGGAAAGAGTAATAATCTGATAGCTTCCGGAGTTACATTCGGTTGCCTTTGTGTCTTTGCATATTGATAGAAAGTTCTTGAGGTGTTGCTGTGGATCTTCAACCTGAGACCCAGAGAATAATCCCTTGTTTTGCAACAAGTGAAGCATGTTGTTAGTAATCTGGAAAGACTCAGCTTGCATAGCTGGCACAACGATGGCAGTTGCCAAATTATCCGCTGTGTGTTGTGCCCAGTCGAACAATGCACCTTCTTGTGCCTCCCGTGCCTCTTGCATATTTAGCCCGGCTTGCTGGTTTTGAGCGTTTATGTCACCCATGTCGAAGTCTAGTTTGATTGGTTGTTGAGATTGTTGAATTTGTTTGATGGCTTTGTTACGTGCCCGGAAAGTTTGCTCGGGGTCTGAGAGTCCTTCAATTAGTTCTCCAGTCCTTGCGGATTTTCTAGGCATGCACATGAGTACCCAATTCACCAACCGTCAAAAATTTCAATGTAAAGTGTAGATAGAACCTGACTACACAAGAATCTTGTAGTTCTGTCAATGGCAATTGATAATTCCGTTAATTCCCTAGCAACGGCGCCAAAATTGATTCACGTCCAAGCAACGGTCGTAGTCAATATAACCTGGTCAAATAAGTCCAGAATCGATCTCATAGGGCATTAACCTATCAATCACAACTTTCACAACCCAAGAGTACTTCCGAATCAAGTTCCCAAAATTTAGAATATTTTTGTGTAAGATTTTCGAACTACTACTTTGCAATAATAAAGAATGCTTTAAAAGAAAGGATTGAATGTTGAATAAAATAATATAGAGAAGGACTAAGGTATTGATTTCCCCTATTGATGGAATCCCTTATCGTTATGCTCATACAAATTGTTAATATATTCTATCAATCATGAACGCTATGTGTATCATAACCCTCTCCCGAGCAATTACAATAATTTACTAGTGCACTCTCCCGAGCTACCCTAGCTAGCTTTAATTTGAATAGTTCACTTAAGATTGCACCCAAGACTTCGTTATTCCTAATCCCGTCTTTACGCCTAAAGTTATAGATTCCTCTAATAACCTAGGTGTGGTGTTATTCAACAATATACCTAAATATGCACTCTTTTCCAAGTTATGCACACTAAATAGGCACCGCTAATTGGGAGCTCTACCAATTAACTACAATAAGAATGAAGTTGAACAAATAGAAATCTAAGTCACAATTTGTAATCACATAAACGATAAGTTCATCTATCAATAGGTTCCATCAAAACCTTAGAATAGAATTTAGCTACTCATGCTTGAAGAAACAAAAATAATAATTGAATTCATAAAGAAATACTTGATATAAAATAAAAGAAAGAGTTTGAGAGGAATCTCTCCTACTAAAAACCTTGCAAAAGTATTGAATAATAGATTACATGCCTCTATGGGGCAAACTAGGAGTTTATATAGAGGTTTTAGGGCTTAAAAACTAAGTTTGAGTCCAATTGGGATTGCTGCCGCGGAGCCTTCCGCGGTTCGTTCGCGGCCGCGAGCGGACCGCGAACAGTCAAACTTCGGAGGCCTTCTTTTTTCGCGGTTCATCCGCGGCCGCGAGTGAACCGCGGATGAACATGACTTCTAATTCTTCACTGCTGCTTCCAGACCTCTTCACTTTAGCTCTTCTTTTGGCCTTTTCATCAACCTAGGACTCCAAAATAGCTCTTTATGTCATCCAATGTGTCACATGTACCTATAAAACACAATCGAACACTAATCAAAGCATTTTGTCCTCATAAACAACATTAATTCCATAGCAAAGTGTGATTATTTAGGGTACAATTATAGTCAAATTCACCTATTATCATGAATTGATTAGTAATTCACCGGTAGAGCTGTCATCTTGTATTTGACATTCCACTCTACTAGAACCTTCCTTTCCGGCAGCGATTGCATAACGGATAAAAGAAAATAATTATTCGCTCATATTATCTATTTAAAAGTAGAATAAATAATGAACTTTTTAAGGAATGGGTCAAATATAAATAAAAACTATATTATTCACATAAAAATAGATAACTCATGAATTTAACTTTTACATTTGTAATGTCTTAAATTGGGGTTTATTCAAACTTGAGAGATTAGGAATTCTCTCAAAAGTGATCATATTCAAGAAGTTATGGAAAAAATATGAATATCCATATTATTCCCCTTAACCTATTTTTTATCTATATTAAATATGGGTCGGGTTGGATAATTTATTTATTTTTGTATTACTCATTTTTTACCCCTCTCATATCCGACTAGACTAGCTTGTTTGCCACCCGTACATCCATGTAACCTATCTCTGACCTCTTCTACCCTCCAAAAGAAGTTATTTAAACACATTTTAAAAAATTCCTTAGAAGAACATCAATTTGAGCTGTAAAAGAATCACAATGAATAAGCAAATTATATTAAGATCAAAGTATCCATACTTTAAATTAATGGTTTGACGAGCTGTAAAAGCAAAGGCACTAGAGTTAACAGTTAACACCAAAGTATTGGTAATGGTGTCTCCAACAACACCTATGAACCCTAAAACCCTATACCTAATACATTGTAGATATAAAATATTACATTAATATACAAACATAATCATAGGAAGAGCTTAAGTTTTAACTATGATTTCGGTAAAACCCAATAGGTTTAGCTTAAATCTTGTATTTCCGTTCAAAAATCTACTGAATATATATTAAAAAAAACTAAAATTTATATTCAGAATTTAATAAACTACCTTTTCTAGTATTCAGAAATTATAAACTTAAAATTTTGAAGATATATATATTTATGGCAGGCAAAGCCAAAGGTGGTCCTAAACTGATAACGAAATGGCTGGCACAACACAGGCAGAGAGAAGGTTGGAGAAACAAGGTGGTGTTATATTTATATAGTCTATGAGTAGACTATAGAGTGGTCCTCTTAACTGATTCTTTCTCCATTTTAGGTTCTTCCTTCTATGTAAATATTATTCTTTCTCCTCTCTTTATGATAACGTGACATAACATGGGACAGGGCGGAGTAGCGGCAAGAGAGAGATATATACATATATATTAGATGTTAAATTTTCTTTTTAATTTATATGTTTAATTTTATACTTCGAATTTAGTTAATAAAATTTTTAACTTTGCCACTAGTATTTGCTAGTTCTTTTTGATAACGGGACTATAACTCTATATAGACTTAGTATGATTATTTATTTTTAGGGAATCTTCACATAAATAGTCGGATGGATCACTGTTTATTTTTCTAAACTGATATACGATATATATACTAATTATATACAATTATGCTCATATTATATAATGGAGTATAAATGTATTATATATCATTGGCTGACTATTTTTAGTTTAAGTAATTATGTGAGCAGCTATTCAATTTATTTTTCATTTATATTTTTTTTTATAACACGAGTCAAAGATAATAAATGCCCCCGTGATAACTTTTATATATATATATATATATATATATATATATATATATATATATATATATTTCCGCACCCTCACCCACTGATTTTCATGTGCATACCTATGTCATATAATTTCGTTTTTATTCATGTAAATTTGGCATAAATGTTTGTCATGAGAGATTCTTGAAATTCATGTCGTTATGGTTGAAGAAATCTTGAGAAAAATAATAGATTGATAATCTAAATCAAATAATTCAAGGCCATGAAGATATAATTAATGGAACCTAAAAAGGTATTACATTGTTGTTTCCATACACATAATAAAGTTACTAGAAAAATAACTTATTCGATCAATCCACATTAGAAAGGTAAGGTTTAGTATAATATAGGAGTAAAAGATATGCTCATCTCAAATAGGAATATCCCATGCTAACGTGCCTAATTAGATAATTAGCATTTGTGTTCATATTTTACTAATCCATGTGGCTTGGAGTCATTATAGTTTAGACACAATATTATATATACTCACCATTATATTGAATTGGATTTGATTTTAGGAGAACTTTGTATCAATGAAGTTCTTGAGAACGCGATAACGAAGTCCATTACTTCATGAAGTTGAAGGTTTTATAGTTTTAATAGATAAAAATAGAATAAATTAATACTTGATTATTATAAAAGATAAATCAACATTGAAAAGGAATTTACATTTGAGAAGGCACCTCATGTTTTACTTTGTCAGATTTTGTGTATTTTATATTTATATCTTAAATAAGTAGTATACATAAATTCACACACTTATTCACGCCACTAGATGTTTCACTTTTTAGACGGAAATTTCTATTAGATGAATATGTTTCCATCTTATACCAATTTCCTTCAACATTTTAGGTGTTATATATGGTCCTTTCATTCAATTTATGTGTGAAATATTATCAATATTTGATGTTTTACAAGAAGTTATTTCTTCGTTTATGCATTAGGAAAGATTATTTCGTATGTTCAATAACGGATAGTGTATGTGACGGAGACGTAAAATCTGTATTAATAACGGATAGTGTATTTGACGGAGACGTAATGTCTCCTTAACGTATATGAAATAGTCATAGCATACATCTGTAAAAAAGAAAAAATAACAATTTTTATTGGGGTAAAATGCAAATAAAATTTCAATATTTCATTGTCAAGCTAGGGACAGAAGTATTATCCATTTTCAGTAAATAAAATGGCAGAGTCATGAGAAATAAATGCAGGAAAAGAAAGGAAATTTGGCGGGCAAACACATTTATTAGTCTGTTTCTGTTTCTATTAAAAGAAAAATCTGTGGAAGATCGCTCTCATGAACCTATCCTATCAAAATCTCAGTTGCTTTCTGCTTTTCCATTTTAAATAAAAGATGTTGTTGGTTGTTCTATGGGAATGGTCCACAGACTTTTCTTTCTCATGTCGTGTAATTTTTGAGGACTAGATAATTAGTGTGGTGCACAGTTCGAAATGAAATTGTTCATTCTTCTTCTTCACATATATACTAAAAAAGTTTCTAAAGTATTAGTTTGTCACTTGTGCATAATTTACACATTACACGCTATGCTTTTATCACTAGACTAAAGTCGCGGAGCCATGGTTCACTACCAAATCCTTTAACTAATTCTCTTATTTAGCAAACGTTATTACGTACACTACATATACGCAGGTTTTTCAAATAGTCATATGTATTCGACTAATATCTAAACTAGTTACTTATTATGATGGTAAATACACATATTCTCAGCTTTGTTTGGGAAGAGGAAGGTTCCATTCTAACGGAAAACAGCTACTCTACAAATAGATTAGTAGTGGCGGGGGTGAGTAAGGGGGCAATGAGCGGTTCTGCGAGTTGGGTGGGAGGTAAGGGTGGGAAGAGGGTAGCGGGCGCTTATAGATTAAGGATCAGATCGTGGAACATAGGCACTCTGACGGGTAAGTCCATTGAGTTGGCGAAGATTCTTCAGAAGAGGAGGGTCAACATAGCCTGTGTTCAGGAGACTAGGTGGAAAGGGACGAAGGCGTGGGATATAGACGCATTTAAGCTGTGGTATTCTGGGGTTGTGAGGGGTAAGAATGGAGTGGGAATCTTGGTGGATAGGGATCTTAGGGAGTCCGTGGTTGAGGTTAGGCGAGTGAATAATAGGTTAATGTCTATTAAGTTGGTTATTGGTAGATGCGTCCTTAATGTCATCAGCGCTTACACACCGCAAGAAGGCCTTGAGGAATAGGTTAAGAGGCACTTTTGGGAAGGCTTGGACGAGTTGGTGAGTAGTATTCCCCATGCTGAGAAGTTAGTTATTGGATGGGACTTTAATGGTCATATTGGGGCTGATGTCGGTAGTTATGGCGAGGTGCATGGTGGCTTTGGATTTAGGGTTAGGAACGGAGGAGGCACTTCGCTGCTTGATTTCACCGGGGCTTTCGAGATTTTGATTGCGAACTCGTCATTTACTAAGAGGGAAGCATTTGGTTACTTTCAAAAGTTCGGCGGTGAGGACTCAGATTGACTACCTCCTCTCATAAGGAGCGATAGAGGGTTATGCAAGGACTACAAGGTTATTCCAGGAGAGTCCCTTTCTACTCCACATAGGCTCCTAGTGATGGATGTCGGTCTATGGGTAAAGAGGAAGAGGAGGAGTGCTCGGGGGCGACCGCGAATTAGATGGGGTGCTCTAACTAAGGAGAAAGCCCAAGAGTTAGAGAGGAGGTTAGTTGATGGTGGAGCTTGAAGAAGTTTTGGGGAAGCGGACGCAATGTGGTCGGTGACGGCGAACTTAGTTAGGGAGGTAGCACGGGATGTGCTCGGGGTAGCCAAAGGGCTATTCAGGCAGACATCAGGATGACTGGTGGTGAAACAATGTAATCCAAGGAAAAGTGGAGGCAAAGAAGGCGGCGTTCGCTAAGTTGGCAAGGAGTACGAGCGAGGAAGAAAGGAGACTGAATAGGGAGAGCTACAAGGTAGCAAGGAGGGAAGCGAAGCTGGTGGTCACGGAAGCTAAAAAGGCGGCGTTTGGTCGTATATACGAGGAATTTGGGGGAGAAAAGCAGGGTCAGGAAGTTATTCCCCTTGGCTAAAGTAAGGGAGAGGAAGGCTCGGGATCTAGACCAAGTTAGGTGCATCAAGGACGAGGATGGTAGAGTTCTGATGGGGGAGTCCCAAGTCAAGCAGATGTGGCAGTCATAATCTCGAGACCTCCTTAACGGGAAGGGGATCAAGACGTAGACATATGGGAGCTGAGATATTCTCAGCGGCATAGGGACCTTGGGTTCTGTAGGCGCATTAGGGTGGAGGAGGTTGTGGGGGCTTTGCGTAGGATGAGTAGGGGTCGAGCGACCGGGCCCAACGAAATTCCAGTGGAGTTTTGGAAATGCATGGGTAGGACAGGAGTTGAGTGGCTAGCCAGGTTGTTTAATGTGATCTTCAAGACTAAAAGGATGCCGGAGGAGTGGAGGTGGAGTACAATGGTGCCCTTGTATAAGAACAAAGGGGATATCCAGTGTTGTAATAACTATAGGGTATCAAATTACTTAGTCACACCATGAAAGTCCGGGAGCGGGTGGTTGAGGCGAGGGTGAGGTGGATGACGTCCATATCCGTGAACCAGTTTAGTTTCATGCCGGGCCGTTCCACTACAGAAGCTATCCACCTTGTCAGGAGATTGGTGGAACAGTTTAGGGATAAGAAGAAGGACCTGCATATGGTATTTACTGACTTGGAGAAGGCGTATGACAAGGTCCCAAGGGAGGTATTATGGAGGTGCCTGGAGGCGAAGAGCGTGCCGGAAGCCTATATCAGAACAATCAAGTACATGTATGATGGAGCGAAGCCTAGGGTTAGGACGGTGAGTGGAGACTCAGACCACTTCTCGGTGAATATGGGGCTTCATCAAGGATCAGCCCTTAGCCCTCTCTTATTTGCCTTGGTGATGGATGCTCTAACCCGACATATTCAAGGGGATGTGCCTTGGTGTATGCTATTTGCTAATGACATAGTCTTGATAGACGAGACGAGGGTCGGTGCTAACGAGAGGTTAAAGGTATAGAGACAGACCATCGAGTCTAAGGGTTTCAAACTTAGCAGGTCAAAGTTAGAATACCTGGAGTGCAAGTTTAGCGCCGAGCCGAGCGAAGTAGGCAAGGACGTGATGATTGGACAGTTTCAGATATCTTGGGTCGGTGATTCAGGGGGACGGAGAAATTGACGGGGACATCACTCACCGTATAAGGGCAGGGTGGTCGAAGTGGAGGCTTGCATCAGGAGTCTTGTGTGACAAGAAAGTGCCACAAAAACTCAAGGGGAAGTTTTATAGAGTTGTGGTTAGACTTGCCATGTTGTATGGGCGGAGTGTTGGCCGGTGAAGAACTCTCATGTTCAGAGAATGAAGGTTGCGGAGATGAGGATGCTCAGGTGGATGTGCGGACTCACCAGGTTAGATAAGATTAAGAATGAAGTTATTCGAGAGAAGGTGGGGGTGGCCCCAGTGGATGAGAAGATGCGGGAAGTGAAGCTCAGGTGGTTCGGACATGTGCGGAGGAGAAGCCATGATGCCCCAGTGAGGAGTTGTGAGCGGCTGCTGGCGGTTGGTACGAGGTAAGACAGAGGAAGGACTAAGAAGTATTGGTGAGAGGTGATTAGGCAGGACATGACAATAATGCTGATATACGAGGGCATGGCCCTTGATAGGTAAGTCTGAAGGTGTATCAAGGTTGTAAGATAAGGACTTCTAGAGCTTTGGTACTTCTTTCCCTGGTCTAGGTGGGGTTTGGTAGGGCCCTCCATAGATGTCTTGCGTTAAGTATCGTGCCCCCTTATGGTAGTTATTGGTAGATATTATTGCATGCCTTTTAATTTATAGTTTTATGTGTAGTTAACTATTTCTGCTATTTCTGCTGGAGTCACTAATGCTCTTTTGCTTTTCTTTTTCTTTTTCCTCCTCTTTTTCTTCTCTTTCTCCTGAGCTGAGGGTCGATTGGAAATAGCCTCTCTGCCCTTTCGGGTAGGGGCAAGGCCTGTGTACATATTATCCTCCTCAAACCCCACTTTGTGGGACTATATTGGGTTGTTGTCGTAGAAATTAGAAAATCAATGGCTAGATTTACTGAGAAGCATCATTTGCTCAATAACACAAACATCTAAGAGTTGATTAAGAAATTTTCCGTCAACTATTTTTTGCTCTTTCGGAAAGGCATGAAAGAGATATTGGAATTAGGACTTATGTTAATTGGTTATAGCCTGAAAGGATAGTGACGTGGCCTAAGTGGTGGATAAATAAAAGGCCTAATATTAAATATTATGTGTGTGGATAAGTGAGGCCCAATAACTATTGGCCTGTGATGGGTAGGCACTCTTTATAAATAGAGTCCAACCCCCCGTTCCCTAGCTATTAGAAAAACCCTAGCGTATTCTGCCTCTTGAATACGTGATAACGGAAGACGTCCCATCAATCAAGTTCTCCTGGCTGTGAGATCACATAGCTAGTGGATCGTGGAAGTGGGTCTCAGGCTTAATTGTTGTTTGTAGTCGCTGCTTAATCCATGGAGTTTAACAGTACGATTCCTTAGACTGTAACTCTAAATTGATCGTGTAATTGTGTCTTAATCTCTGCTATGGCTAAGAATAAATTATCTTACAGTTGGTATCAGAGCAACCATAATTAGAGATTAAGATCAAGATTTAATTTTGAGTTAACAAAAGTGTATATCTTGGGTAACAATTCTGCGTGTTTCGTTCTCTGTTTAGTAAATTTATTTGACACTGAGGCTTGTTATAAGAATTATTGTCTATATAACAATCTGTTATTCCTAGCGGACATATTTTTTTTATTGTGTAATTTTTAGACGACAATAGTTTGTTTTGTTTGTCGCCAAAATAATTTCTTTCATCAATGTTTAGCTGCTGTTTTGTGTTAAAGTATTAGGGGATGTAATATTTTGTAGTTGGTATTTGTAAATAAAAGATCATATCAAAGTTAGTCAAACCTTGATACTTTCTGACGGCGGGGGTATCAGAAAAAGATTTTTAATTAAGGGCTAAGTTTTGTTAAGTTCTGTTGAGACGAACTTGATTGGCCCTTTTTAGTTATAAAATTAATTTCATACAATTAATTTCCAACATACTAGAATAGACCTAAAGGTCTATTGACTTTCTATGGATTTGTGCCCTTTAGTATATTTCTCAATTTCAATTCAGTAGTTGATCAAATACTTGGTTGTTGTCGTATTACACAAAATACTATGTCAACTGCTAGTGCTTTTATTTTTAAATCAATGAGTGAAATTAATAAATAGAAGAGTTTAAATATATGGGTGTTTTATACATGTATTAACATGTATAAACTAAGAAACTGTGATTAATAAATAGTGTCGTCAAAGTGGTCTATTTATTTGGAGTTACTGAAAAGTTCTTAATATTATGTACATATGTGATCATTTAATACATGGATTGAGAATTATGATTAATGGATAGTTTTCACCAAAGTTGTCTGTTTATTGAGTCATTGAAATATTCTAAATGCACATGTATAAATTGTCTTTAATAGAGTGTACGCTAGTGTTGGAGGTTTACATTTTGATACTAGTGACGCTTAATTAATATGAGAATAGTTATTGTGTTTTCTGCCTAAAGGAGAATCATAATATCTTGAATTTTATGTGTATAAATAAGTATAATTTTTTATAAGAAAAGGCTTTGCGTCTCTTACCTAAAGGAATGTATGACTTGTACTCTTGGATAAAGGGGAGTAGGCTTTGTATCTCTTGCCTAAAGGTAAGGATTCAATGAATGCCTTGGACTCCTTGATTTTTTTAAAAGGGGAGATAGTTGCATCTTCTACCCAAAGGAGGGGTGTGATGGATGTCTTTGACTCTTTTGATCTATATATTCTAGCCCATAATTTTATCTAATTTTTGTGGTATTTGCGTATACAGTTGTTAACAACATGACTACTCAATTGAATTCCATTGAAACTCTGACTAGTAGCAACTACAAGAAGTGGAAACGGGATGTTAAAATAGTGTTAGACCTAATGGGCCTGGACTTTGCATTGACTAAACAGAAACCCGTTGAACTTAGAACTACAAGCACTGCTAATGAAAAGGCTAAGTATGAAAAATGGGTGAAGGTTAACAAATTGAGTCTTATGATATGAAGAGATCCATTTCTGATCACATAAAGGGTGCAATTAAGGATAATGGAAATGCAAAAGATTTTTCGAGTGTCATTGGACAGAAATTCCTAGAATCTGATAAAGCTGAGATAGGTAGCCTGATTGATTTCCTGTCTACCATAAAGTATGACCTTGTAGATAGTGTCGGTGATCATATTATGATCTTGGTTAACATTGCTACCAAACTGAACAATTTAAGTGTAACCATTACCGATAATTTTCTTGTTCACCAATCTTTAAGGTCCCTTCCTGAGCAATTTAACCAACTTAAGACAACCTATAATGCCCAAAAGATAAGTGGAATGTTGATGAACTTATTACTGTTTGTGCGGTAGAGGAAGGGAGGATCCAAAAGGAAAAAGTTAAGGTGTAGTGAACTTTGTTAGTTCGTCCAAGTCATCTGACTATCCGTCTTATAAAAGAAAAGGTGGACCCAAATTTCACAAAAAGAAACATGGTCATTCTCATCATCCAGGTGGTAATAGTGGACATACTAATAAGCATGGTGTTAACCAAGGTCAGTCTCATAATTCTCTTGGTTTTCAAGGTGTAATTAAGAAAGAAATCAAGTGCTAGTATTGCAAACAAGTGGGTCATAAGAAAGCTAGATGTCCTCTGAAAAAGAAATCGGGTAAACTTTTGGCTTTTGTCTGCTTTGAAACTAGTCTTGTTCATGTCCCTTTAAATTCCTAGTGGTTGGATAGTGGTGCAACTGTTCATGTAACCAATGACTTGCAGGATCTAGTAAGCAGACGGAAGCCAAAAGAGGATGAAGCCAGTGTTGTTGTGGGCAATGGACTCAAAGAAAAAGTAGAGTTTATAGGGATATCTATTTTACTTTTTAAAAATAATTCTAGTAATCATTTAGAAAATACTATTATTGTACCATCTATGAAACGAAAATTAGTTTCGGTTTCCCTTTTGGACAAAGCTAGTTATTCATTTCAACAAAATAATGGTATAGTTAAAATTTCCTATTATTCACATGTTGTTGGTGATGCTTTTTTAAGTGATGGCCTATATCGCTTGAATATATTGAATGAAACTTTTTCCGCAATGCATGTTAAAAATATTGCCCACAAAAGGTCTGCTATGAGTAAAACGTCTTACCTATTATGGCATAGGCTTCTTGGTCATATTTCTAAAGAAATAATTGAACGTTTGATAAAGGAAAATATTTTACCTGTTCTTGATCCAAAAGATTTTGAAACTTGTGTGGATTGTGTCAAGGTTAAAATGATCAAGGTTAAGAGAAAAGGTTCCACAAGGAGCTCTGGACTCTTAGAAATAATTCATACCGATATTAGTGGACCTTATGTACCTACCTTGACCAATCATAAGTATTTTATTACTTTTATTGATGACTTTTCAAGGTAGTGTTATATATATCTTTTAAAAAAAATTTGAAGCACTTGATAAGTTTAAAATTTACAAGACTGAAGTTGAAAAACAGCTTGGAAAGTCCATTAAGATAGTAAGGTCCGACCGTGGTGGTGAGTACTATGGAAAATATGATGAGTCTGGTCAATGCATAGGGCCTTTTGCTTTATTTTTACAAGAATGTGGGATAGTAGCACAGTATACCATGGCAGATACTCATGAGTAGAATGGTGTGGTTGAAAGATGAAATCGTACTCTCATAGAAATTGTGAGAAGTATGATGTCAATGACTAGCCTACTTGAGTCCTTTTGGGGTGGAGCCTTAAAAACGGCTAGCTATATCTTGAATAGAGTTTCAACAAAATCTGTCTTGAAAACTCTCTTTGAAATATGGACAACCCGAAAACCTAGATTAAACCATTTCACATTTGGGGATGTCCAGCTAAAGTTCGTATTTATTCACCCACAGAAAAGAAAACTAACACTAAAACTACGAGTTGTTTCTTTATAGGTATCCTGATCACTCCAAAGGTTTTAGGTTTTTCTGTCCTGGGCGTGGCACTAGAATCATTGAGTCTATTAATGCAAAATTTCTTGAGCATGATGTTTGTGATTGTGATTGTTCATGTGGTAAGGAAATTGTATTGAAAGAGAAGGAAGTCATTGTCCATGTACCTGTTATGCATGAAAAGGTGGTAAACGAAACTATTCATGAGGGGGAGAATCAAGGGAACAACGACGTAGACCCAGTAGTTCCTGAACAAAATGTACATAATGAACCACTAGTTCCTGAACAAAATGTACACAATGAACCACTTCGCATGTCACAAAGAGAAAGAAGGTCTGCCATCTCTGACGATTTTATCGTGTATGTGACTGAAAATCTTAGTGATACTGGAGAGTTGACTGACCCCTTATCATATGCTCAAGCCGTTTCCTCTTCATTTGTTGATAAATGGCGTGAGGCAATGGATGATGAAATGCGCTCCATGAATCACAATGGAGTGTGGGAGTTAGTTGAACTGTCTGAAGGTTTTAAACCTATTGGTTGCAAATGGGTGTTTAAAACTAAAAGACACTCTAAGGGAAACATAGACCATTATTAAGCAAGGTTGGTTGCTAAGGGTTACACTCAGAAAGAAGGTATTGATTATAAAGAAATATTTTCTCCTGTTTCTTCCAAAGATGCATTTAGAATTGTGATGGCTCTTGTAGCACATTTTGATTTAGAATTGCACCAGATGGATGTTAAAACTGCTTTTCTGAATGAGAGTATGCTTGAAGAAGTTTACATGGTTCAACCTGAAGGGTTTAAGGAAGCTGGTAAAGAACATCTAGTGTGCAAGCTGAACAAATCTATATATGGGCTTAAACAAGCCTCCACACAGTGGTACCTGAAATTTGATGAAATTATTACTAAATTTAGATTTGTAGAAAATAAGCTTGATGAAAGTGTTTATCTTAAAATAGATAATGGTAATTGTATTATCATGGTTCTCTATGATGATGACATTCTGCTTGCCACAAATGATCTGGGCTTGTTGAATTAGACCAAACAATTTTTGTCTAAGTCTTTTGATATGAAAAATCTTGGTGAAGCCTCTTTTGTTCTTGGGATAGAAATTAAAAGAGATAGATCACGTGGTTTATTGGGTTTATCACAACGTTCCTACTTTTGGAGTGTTCTTAAAACATTCAATATGAAAGACTGTAGACCTGGTATTGCACCTATTATAAAAGGAGACAAACTTAGCAAGGATCAATGTCCGAAAAATGAAGTTGAAATGAGAACTATGAAAGATGTGTCATATGCAAGTGTTGTTGGTTGTTTAATGTACATACATGTAGGCCTGATATTGCATTTGTTGTTAACATGTTGGGAAGATTTTCTTCTAATCCTCGGTGGGCACATTGGGTGGCTGCAAAGAAAGTGACGAGATATCTACAATGCACTAAAGACTTCATGCTTGTATACAAAAAGGTTGATGATCTAGATCTTCTAGTATATTCAGATTTTGATTTTGCAGGTTGTCAAGACACTATGAAATCAACTTTTCGGTATATTTTTATGTTGGGTGGAGGTGCTATTTCTTAGAAAAGTGAGAAGCAAAGTATCAAAGCTACATCTACAATAGAAGCTGAGTTTATTGCTTATTTTGAGACTGCTTTACATGCTGTCTCTTGTCTGGATGAAGAATTTTCTTCCTAAATTGAAAATTATGGATTTTATATCTAATCCGGTAACTATTTTCTGTGACAACAATGCAGCGGTGTTATTCTTTAAGAATAATAAGAGAACAAGAGGCTCTAAGCATGTTAGCCTTAAGTTCCTTAAGGTACTATGGTAAAAGAAGGTGATATATGTATTGAGCATATTGGCATAGAATTTATGTTGGCTGATCCTTTGACTAAAGGTCTTAGGCCTGTAGTGTTTAATGAACATGCTAAAAATATGGGTATTTTAGAATCTTTTGATGTGCTTAAGTTAGTGGGAGTTACTTTGTAATTGCTGACTGAGATATGGCTTTTGATAAATTCTATTTTTATGCAAGCTTATGTTATTTGATATTTGTTATGCTTATGACTAACATGATAATTTATTTAGTTTTATTTCCAATTAGACATTGCATAAACTCATGATATATTTGAGTCTTGCGGCTTGTTGCCTTGATTATCCAGGGTAAGGCACAAGGGAATATTCCTGAGGTGATATGATTAAGTGTCATTTAGAGGCTCCTAAGGTGATATGGTTATAATATCACTTGGAGGATTATTTCTTTCTAAGATGTGTGAATTATTCAACTTGATTAGAAAGATAAACTGCTTAGCGCACATGATTAATCTATGTTGATGGAAATTCTAGCACATGTGTCGTAAATAGAATTCATACTTTAAAATGGTATGATACCAGATATGATTCATTGTTAGTCTTCTCTATTGAGACTAAATGGATTGTTATACGGGTCATTCTATCTTTGGCTATGTGAGTAGTGTAGCCATTGTAGAGTCTAAAATCAGTTTTCAAAAATGATTTTCTTAAAACTCAAATATTTAAAAAAAAAATTCTTGTCCTCAATTAGCGTTGGCGTCCAAGTGGGAGAATGTTGGAATTTAGACTTACGTTAATTGGTTATAGCCTGAAAAGATAGTGACGTGGTCCAAGTGGTGGATAAATAAAATGCCTAATATTAAATATTATGTGTGTGGATAAGTGAGGCCCAATAACTATTGGCCCGTGATGGGTAGGCACTCTTTATAAATAGAGGTCTACCCTACTTTTAATAGCTATTAGAAAAACACTAGCATATTCTGCCTTTTGAATACGTGGTAATGGAAGACGTCCCATCAGTCAAGTTCTCCGGGATGTGAGAGCGTGTAGCTAGTAGATCGTAAAAGTTGGTCTTAGACTTAATTGTTGTTTGCTATCGCTGCTTAATCCATGGAGTTTAACTATACGATTCCTTATACTATAACTCTAGATTAATTAAGTAATTGTGTCTTACTCTGAGCTATGGATAAGAATAAATTATCTTACAAGAGAGGGTTATTATTACAAAACCTGGGACACCCCGAGGTGAAAGGGCTTAAATTGAACCATGTCCAGAAAAATGATAATCTTTACTATTTTGGAGGCTTTTCACTTCTGTTAACTCAATTTAAAACATATGCTGCTTAGCTGGTTTTTCTTTTTATTTTGTTGTGAACATACAATTCTTTTACTGTTGCAATAATTGTATTGGTAGAAAAGTAGACTCGCTGCATGGATTAATGATATGTTGAAATATAGCATATGAGTCAAAACAATAAAGAAGAGTGAAATCAGCACAAATATAGATAATTAAAAACCACAAGTAAGGAAGGTTATTTTTTAGCCACGAATATGGAGAGAAATCGGCACAATCCCTCATTATGCAAGATTTGTTGGTATTACCACAACTATTACAGATTACTCATGTAACGGGTAATTAATGTTAGTGATGGGGCTGTATGGATATTCCATGGCCGCTAGAGATAAAAACTTTATGACTTTCCCTCTCTAGAATGCGATTATCTTTCAGCGACAGTTGAAGATGGCGAGAATGTCGAGGAATTGAGGTGGGGGTCAGAAGATCCAAGGAAGTCAGACAACAAATTCAGTGTGTATAGGAGTACCATAATCGGGAGATGTGAAGAAAGTGAAAAGTATAAGTGCTACCAAGGAATCATACCTTTGGATATCAATTAGATTTCAAATCCAACCGTGCCACATGGAGGAAACAAGCGAAACGATGAAATTACAGTGGTGAATAGGGCGTCATGGGCAGATCTTGTCGAAGAAGAAGCAATGGTGAAATGAATACAGGTTTGACTAGAACCCTAGAATCAATACTAAATCATGGAGCAATGACGGACACTAAGGATAAGGTGGAGCACTGAATACAACGGTTGTGTGCTATATTTTAGGGTCTAATGCATCACAAGTAGTAATAGATAGATATTTTTGGAGAATTTGGGAGAATTGGAGATTGACAAAGTAGCACAATTAAATAGAAGGGAATTCCTGGTGAGATTTTATAGTGTTGAAAATAAAATCAAAGCAGTGGAAGAAGGTGTTCTAATGTTTGATAGAAAACCAATAACTTTGAACCATGGAATCCAGATATGGAGATCACAAAGAAGAAAATGGAGAACATTCCTATTTGAGTGAGATTGATAGGGTTAGATATCAAATATTGGGGATAAACTGGCTCTTACATAAATAGATGGGTTGATTGGAAAGCCTATAAAGACAGATATTGCTACTATAAAAAAGGAAAGACTAACATATGCATGAGTGTTAGATGAAGTGAAATTGAACCAACAACCCCGATCAAGTATTAAATTTGAAAGTGAGGCTAAAAAAATAAGTCCATTATGAATGGAAACATGTTATGTGTGAGAAATGAAATACTTATGGACATGACATTTATGAGTGTAGGAAATTTCTACAGGAGGAAATAGAGAAGAATGAGAAGCAACAAGAACTGAAAGTACAGAAGAAGGTAGTTCAACAGAAAGAAGGGACAGAGTGTCACGACCCAATTCTCTCTCCGTAGGATTTCGTGATGGTACCTAGCCTTAGAAACTATATAAGCCTAACATTTATTGAATAACAAAAATAATAAAGAAAATCTAACAATCTCGGTATAGAAATCCTTATAAAATTCATAAATTTTCAAAATCGGTAGTCCAAGTTATAAGCTCTGCAGAGTTGATAGAAAACCTCTGAAATACAATTGTCTCAAAATAAGAATGAACAGTGTAAATACAAAATAAGAAGGTGACTCTGAAGGCTGTGAACGTTGCAATAGGTTTACCTTGAGTCTCCACGACAACGGTCCGCACAGCTACTAGCAATACAATACCTGGATTTGTACAAAAATGTACAAAAGTATAGTATGAGCACACCAAAATAGTGCCCAGTATTAGTAATGAGGAACAGTCAAGACACCTACTGGTTAAATAAACTGAACAAGTATAAGTATAGAAACAACAAAATATGATGTTTATATAAAGACTACGCGATATGGCTAATATTACAGTAATTGCAATAAGGAAAGAAAATAGCAAGTAATAGCTGAACACCATGATAAGAACGCAAAAAAGTGAACGACAATACAACCCAAATCTGAAATCACAAATACGGTAAAGATAAGTAATAACTCAGGAACTACGGTAGTTCTCGCATTAGGCCGTAGCTAACAAACTTCAATAAATTAGTCAAATCCTTCAAGTGATAAAAATATTTCAAAATATACTTCCTTCAAATAAATATTTTTCAAAAATAGTTCTTTCAAAATAAATACCTTTTGAATATACTCTTTTCAAATAAATATCTTTCAAATATAAATCACTCTGTGACACCTTATCTCACAATCATACAACATGGGTCTCAATACCAACTTGACACTACCCAATTTTTCCTCTGTTGGGTATCGTGATGGCACCTAGTCTTAGGGACTAGGTAAGCCTAACATTAATTCTAACAACAATAATATTTAAATAACATCTAAAATTTTAAAATTAATCTCTTTAAAATTTACAACCCCAAAATTTGTAGTACAATTCATAAGCTCTACAGAGTTTGCTAGAAAACTTCTAAATATAACCGTTTCGAAATAGGGTGAATAGTGTAAATACAAAAATAAGAGGTGATTTCGAAGCCTGCGAATGCAGCAACAGGTTTACCTTGAGTCTCCACAGCAACAACCGGCACAGCTACTAATGATCAAATGCCTGGATCTATACAAAAATTATATAAAAGTGTTGTATGCGTACATCACAACGGTACCAAGCAAGTATCAAGACTAACCTCGGTGGATAGTTACGAAGAATAGTCAAGACACCTACTGAACTAAATAGCCTGAACAAGTATAAGCGTAGAAACAATAGAGTACAATATCTATATAAGGACTACTCATAATAACAATGCCAATAATACGAAAATTGTAGTAAGAAAGGAAAACAATACTAACGGAGGAAAAACATATTAATGACACAGTAGAGTAAGTTGAACACAGTCCAAATTTAGTGAACATGATTAAAAGAAAGGCAAATAGCAACCACGTAAAAATAACCACTTTTGCATCATTTTAGCCAATAACCTTCATGAGGCACGAACCTCAGAGTATTCACATTTTACGGATACAAATTTTGGAATCCTAACCATCCTATGCCCTATTTACCAATTTAATACTCGGCAAATTGAATAATCCTCTTAACTGATAAGAGTGCTTAGCTATGTGTATGCTTGTGCAAGTATCCTAACATAGTTCATGTCAGCTAGTAAGTATAGAAAAAGTGACGGGCAGCATGTAGAAGATTTTTCCACAATTTTTCACGAAATAGCACTCACACAGGTAAGTGTACCACTACATAAATATCAACAACATTAATGCCCCAGACCATCACAAATCAATCTCTGACATAGCCCATCTTATTTAGCCACATGTGCAATAAAAAAGTAAGTGCTCGCCTTGTCTCGCCACACGTATATAATAATGTTTCCACCTTGTCTCACCACATGTACACACACACACACACACGCACACACACACACACACACACACACATATATATATATATATATATATATATATATATATATATATATATATATATATATATACCTCGTGCAACCCAGTAACACCCGCACAATAGAATCCTTGTGCATCTCAATAACAACAACAGCACGGTAGAAACCTCATGCATCTCAACTACAAGTACAATAGCAACAATGACAATAAATACAAGAGTGTGGAAAGTAAATCAACTCAAGAATTTTCGATCATAAAGAAACGATAGAACTAGTTCACAAGGAATAACCATAATAGAGAATACTAGGTGTAATAAGAAAAACTCAACAAGGGAGAAAATAATATATAACAACGATCTCACAGTATACAATTCAACAACAAGGGAGCTAACACGAGCCAAATAATTTTAATTAAGGACATGTCAACTAAGATATAGGATATCTAAACTTCTTTTAAGGTGGGCAATTATGAAGAAGAGACAACATGTTCACTTAAGGATAAGCAGCGGAAAGATAATCGGAACCTCAATTAATACTAAACAATTACGTTTGAGATAATAATAACTTCAAATAAAGATAAGCAGTTATGAAAAGATAGTATGACAATAGAAGAGGTAAAAATCTCCATTTAAGTCAAATAAGAGTCAAATAAGCAATGGGAGTGAATCATGAAGCAATTAATTCCAATTAAAGCGGGTAAGGGTGAAACTAGTAATTAAGAAACTTAATCATAACAAAAACAACTTCATACTCAGCGAATATAAAGACTCAAGAACCCTAAAAGGCCAACTTTGCACAAATAAGCTTGAGCACGTGCTCGTCACCTCGCGTACACGAACTATAATTAGCCTAGAAGACTCAAATCCTAAAGAGTAGTTCCCCCACAGAAAGTTAGGCAAGATACTTACCCCAAAGAAGACAAATCGATACTCAAAATGAACTTCTCGGGTGACATAACCATTGGACGGCTCAAATCTAGCCAAAATAACTTCAAGGCATAAATAAAACTCATAAGAAACTATTCTGAATCATAAAGCCGCAATCTTTATCAAACACTAAAAATCATCCCAAAAGTCGACCCCCGGGCCCGCACCTCAAAACCTAATAAAATACACAAAATTTGAATACACATTCCAATACAAGTTCACCCATACTAAAATTACCAAATTCTGATACCATTTCGCCCCTCAAATCATCATTTTACATTTTGAAAGTTTTCTTTAAAATTCCCATTTTTCCTCAATCAAAAATGTAAATTAAATGATAAAAGTGAAGATAAAATCAGGGATATAACAAATTCAAGATGAAGAATACTTAAACCAATAATTTTTTTGAAAACCCCACAAAGAAGTCGCTCAAAACCGAGCTCTAGAACTCCAAAAATGGTGAAAATGGAAAATCCTCAAAATAGAGTACTATTTATTTTGCACAGGCATTAAAGCACCGTAAATGCGGTAGACTGGTCGCATCCGCGGAGAAAAAAAATGAAAGCTGCCCGCAAGAACCTTCATCGACGCGAGCAAAGGGACGTGAACGCAAAGAACAAGGGACAGGAACCTACACGAAGGCGTAAGGGGACACGCGAATGCGAAGAGGAAATGATCACCAGTGTCTAGGTCCTAGTTTGCACTACGCGGACGCGAGAAGGAGAATGCGAACACGAAAAAGGAAGTGGCAGAACTTCGCGAACGCGAGCAGATGATTGTGAACGCGAAGAGAAAATATTTCATCCTCCAAAATTGCACTACGCGAAAACGAAGGAAAGGATGCGAACGCGGTGAAGGAAATGAGATGACAGAAAACAGTAATCCAAAAATAGAAGGAAATGGTCCTAGCCCATCCAAAACACGCCTGAGGCCCCCCGGGCCCCGTCTAAACACATCAACAAGTTTCATTACCTAATGCGTACTCGCTCGATGTCTCAAATCACATCAAACAACGCTGAAACGACAACTCGTACTATGAATCGAACTTATAAACTTTCAATCTTCCAACTTTTAAAACTCGCGCCTGAAACCTATCAAATCAACCTTGAATGATGTCAAATATTGCATACAAGTCCCAAATGACATAACGGAGTTGTTCCAACTCTCGAATCTCATTCCGACCTCGATATCATGAAAGCCAACTCTTGGTCAAACCTCTCAACCTTCCAAACTTCAACTTTTCCAACTTTCGTCGAAATGCTTCTACTTATACTACGGACCTCCAAATCCAAATCCAGACGTATGACTAAGCCCCAAATCAATATACGAAACTTTGACTTTCTGAGAAGGACTTAAGTAGCTAAGTTTCCAAAGGTGAACACCCCGTTGAAATCATCCAAAATCCATTCTAAAGCCCTTTATACAAAAGTGAAGTTCCGATCAACTCTTACTGTTTAAGTTCCAAAGCTGAAATCTTTCTTCCAATATGACTGAATCATCTAAACTCGACCACGTCTGCAAGTCATAACACATAATACGAAGCTTCTCAAGACCTTATGCTGCTGAATGGAACTTAAATTCTCAAAACGACATGCCGGATCATTACAATAGCTTGTGGAGCAAAGGATGAATCTGTGCTGCATGTTTTGCGATATTCTATTTATGCTCGGGCTATTTGGGACCGCATTCTTGCTGCATAAGACACGTCTTGCTTTTTTTGGTCTTGATCTCCATGATTCGTTTACCGCAAATTTGATGTCTGAATTCAAGAGAGTTAGGGATGATGACTGAAGAATTTTCTTTGGTCACCTGCTGACAAATATGGATATGGCGTAATAAGATGCTCTGTTCCAAAATAAGAAAAGAAAAAGGTTGCGGCTCTTGTTAACATGATTAGAGCTTGTGTTACTTCTTGGCATTTGTAAAATATTATTGGGGAGATTTCTAATAATTAGCAGGTAATCTTGTTGGGTTGATCACCTCCTACCGATGGGTGGGTAACTTTAAATACAGATGGGACCCTTGGAAGGAGTATTATGATAGGAACTGTTGGCGGTATATTTGGTAATCTGATAGTAGGTGGCTTGGTAAATTTTCAATCAGGATTGGGGTCTGCACATATATGAGAGCTACGCTATGAGGGTTCTCACTGGTCTTCATAAACCCCAGGACAACGGCGTGGTATCGAGTTGCCTTGAAAATTAATAATTTTGGGCGATTCATGTGTTGTGGTCCGAAGGGTATGTGGTGATATTATCTCTCGACTGGAAATTGCATGGTCTCTATTACTCACTTATCGACGACGAAAAAGACCCCAATTTGTAAGCAAATTTAGAAACACGTCCATTTTGGTGCTGTTCAACAAGTATAAACTGGAATACTTTCATAATTATCAATTGTGAAAAGCAATAACATTAAATGGCAACAAGTACATATAACTACAAGGTGGAAAAGGAATAGGAAAATGATAGAAAACTATCAGTGTCTCGAATAAGACCGTGAGGTTCTCTAATTGAAGTGAGGCTAAGGAACATGTTACATTGCTCAATGGGGACCACAGACCCGAATATTGGGTCCTAACTCCAAATAATCTAACGCTAGTCTACAACATTCTAAGGCTACAAAAATTTTGGGGAAGATCAATTTCATCTGATGGACTTTGATCCTTCTTCTTTACTCTGTAGAGGGAGAGAGTTAGCACAGGTAAGCAAGATATTGTAGAGGCTCTCTGCTGTGGGACGGTCGTCTGGATCCTTCTCGGTACACCAACGGTAAATAGAAACGAGAAATCTCAGGATATGAGATTCAGATTGTTGCTTGTCTAGGTCGTTGCCAGAACAAGACTTTGCTAGATCCTCCAGCTCTGCTTTGGAGGATGTGGCCATTACCTCTAGTTCTTCAGGTAGTTGTGGCCGATTACCCACCTGCATGCATCAAGAAGAATTACATTTGTTTTCATAACATTTTAAGTAATTCCAACAAACCACTATAAAATATGCAAAAGATCTTATGCAGGCAGTTCTCATGATCGAAAGCAACAGCAAGAGGAAAACTATGACACACATGAAATATCCAATGATCGGGGAGGTACTAGAAGCGTAAGCATTGAGTTTTAGCAAACAAGGCAGGCAGTAATAAAAAATTGTGCTGGGAATCATCATAAAATGGTACTTGCAGCAGATTAGGCACTCATCATGCTATGTATTTAGAACATTACTGCATTAAAGGTTAGAGATCAAGGCAATACCTGAAGAGAATTGTGGATATCTAATTCAGATAGCTCTGAGTAAGGAAGTTGCAGTGTTAACAACTCCAGGAGGACGCACCCAAAGGACCAAATATCAACACTCTACATCAAAAGCAAGACAAGTAAAAACCTAGTTCGGAAGACACTGAAGATATTTAAAGCTAGATCTGCAGATAAACATGCCAATCGAATAAAATTTTCCACCTGCCATGACATTTTTTGGCCATTAGCCACAAAATTTGGGTATCCTAGGGCCTCATAACTATCCAACAACACCTACTGAAAACGGGAAAGTGAGAAGTCAAAGCTAGAAGAGCCTTATTATTTTCCAAGTAACCCGTCTAACCCAGACTTGGAGACCTTTACAATTTCAAGAGCGAGAGAAGAGAAGACATCCAACCCTAAGAATCTCTCTCCCCTTTTGACACAGGATACATCTTCTGAGATGCTCTGATGCTATAATCTCTCAAAAAACAAACAAATTATCCTCCATCTCCAAATTAAATTTAAGTATCAAAAAGTGGCTAGATGAGTCAAGGAAACCAAGAAATTCAGGTGGAAATTTGAATGTGTTGTACATAATCATTACTCTTCAATCTTAGCAGTGCAACAAGAGAGCAGACAGAATACATCCTCCTTTGCTTTTAAAAAAGATATGTTAATTCCTCAAGGAAGCATGAGATTGAGCACAGAAGTTAGATGCTTAGAAGACGGAGATAAAAGAGCTGAATTTTGATAGAGGAATGAGTGATACATCAGTTCTTAGCAGACAATTTTGGAAGTGATACGTTCTTGGTGGTGTTGAATGGTTTCAACCAAGGGTGGAAATCAGTAAAACAAGAAAAACAAATAGTCATCTTTTAGCAAATCAGTGCACAAAGTGGCAGAAAGTTGGTCGTCGCTACTAGAGAATTCAAAGATTGGGATTCTAAATTCAAGGATGGTGATTGCAAGGTGTCATTCCCAAGACAAAGTAGGTAGCTTCGGAGAAAGGGAAGACTAGAATCTATCTCAAGAATTTGACAAAGAAGATTAGCCAAAAAAAGGAAGGGAAAGAGTGAAAAAAAGTGCCAATTGCATTTGCAAATTAATTTTATATCAAGTTAAGAGAAAAGAAAGGAAAGCATGCAGAAGTCATGAAACAAGAGATGCCAGGAAAGGTGTATTAATTTCTTGTTATCGGAGGTGTAAAAGCACTGCACGAGAAACTTACCAAACCATAGATGTTGCGCTTATTCACAGCATGGAACACCTCAGGAGCCATCCAACGAGGTGTACCAACACAAACATCCGGTGGAGGAATTCCAGCATGGGCAATGCAGCAAGTATGTAAGTAAGAACGAAGGGGAATTGCCATATCAAAGTCACATAGCTTTACTGTAGGGCTACCGTCAGCTCTCTTCTTATCCATATCTATTAGGATGTTTTCACTTTTTATATCACGATGAATGATATGCCTAGAATGCAGCTCTGTCAATGCACTTGCCACATCTCGAGCAATAAATACCGTCAGCTCAACTGGAAGACGCTTCTCCCCAGCATTAGATAGCTTATCAACATATTTCTGTAAGTTAAGGACAAGACAGCAAAATGAGCAGAATAAAGACAGTTGGGAAAAGAATTTAAGGAGAATATATACCTTTAGTGAACCCCCTTTTATGTGCTCCATGAAAATAGCAGACTGCAAAGTACGACATTCTGAACTGCCATCTGATGAAGGAGCCCATTTTGAAGTTATTCGATGACCATAATATTTGACAATGCATGAACTGTTTAAGACACCCAACACCCTAACTTCTCCAATGCATTTAAACTCAAAATTCTTAATCTCGTCCGCGGAGGACCTGGATACCTCTAAAGTCCGCACCTGCAGCAGCAAAAATGTTTGATCAATGAACTAAACCTCAACCTTAGATTAGTCGGGACAGATTATATGAATCCTTCGTATCCTTTCTGCTCAAATCAGGTTAATATTAATAGAAAAGAATGAATAAAAATGTTCAGCTATGTCTCGTCAATAAAGATGTCCCGAGTTAAATTCCCACAGCTATTGATTTAATAAGTGTCACTAACCAAGTTTTATGAGCACAGAGCACAACAACAACAGCATACCCAGTATTATCCCACACTGTGGGGACTGGGGAGGGTAGGTATACGCAGACCTTACCCCTACCTTGAGCACAAAGCACATAAATGCAAAATCAAAAGAATAAGCCAGCAAACTAGTGGATTCAAGCAAAACAACAGAATAAACTCAAAAAAAAAAAAAAGACTTGCTTTTATATAAATCCAACCAGATCAGAAGCATAAGACCAGGTACACTAGTAAAGTACAGCTGACAATGGAAAGTACAATGAAGCCAGAAAATTCATTTTCTAGTTTGCTCTTCATTTTTCAGGAGGGTCAATAGATTTACAAGCTAGAATTCACCCCTCAAAGAACAGAATAGTTAGAGTGCTTTATTTAAGCAACAATGACTTGACTTTGAGACAAAAGAAGTTCCAAGTTAAGTGGAGAAATAAACTAAGTACAACAAAAGGAAAATACTACTCAGCATATGACAGATATGATACAGTTTGAACTTGGAACTCGGAATAAGAACTTAGGGATGTTTGAGAGGTTTAAAAGCAGTCAGGAAACACACCTTTGCCACAGTCTCAAGCGATTCAAATTTACACTGGACGAGGGTTGAGGAAGGAGCTTTATCGATTTCATCAGAACCGGATAGAGAAGGATAAGAACTAACTTGACCAGGAATACCATCTGGCACAACAGGAACATTTATCCTGCTCAATGGCATATACCTAAAAAACAGCAATCTCAGTGATCTAAGAGAAATATCAGTAATCTATCATAATCATCCTTTTTACCAATGGTTTCTGCACAGGATACATCTGCGTATGGGACCATCAAAGCCCAGAAAAAGCGATAACATTAGTTCATGAGACTTTGATCCGTTTGATTTGGGTGAACAAAAATAACTTCTGATCAGTAAATTAACTGATATTCAATAATTTCATGAACGAATTACATAATTCTTTTGTAGCAGCAGTTAGTTGTCAGAACTAAAATTAAATTTCCAGTAAGCCAAACAATGATTATGACTAATGAAACTAATATAATCAGTAGCTGACATAATTCAAAAGGGCTAAATTAGATATCAACGACTATCGCCAAAAAACTTTTAAATGGTGAGTGTTTCGGGGGAATGGGATACAGTTCCGGACTGACCACAGCCCAAGACCCATTCTTGTACACCAGAAACCATTTTCTATCAGACGAGTTAAAAATTGTAGGAACCCAAGATTGATATATAGCCAAAGTAGACTCCATAGAAAAGCAGAATAAATAGAAAAGAAATGATGTCAATAGTCAACGGATCAACCTACTATTACACAGCAATTACAAATTTGCTCTACACAAAGTAAATTATTCAACACAGAATACAGCAGGAGGAAAATACAGGGAGAGAATGTGCTTGCTATTAACTTTTAGAACCTAGGGCATCTAGAATTTTGGTAACAGAGACTACTCAAGAAAATGGCTATTTTCACTCCAGAATAACCAATAACCACACAGTCTAGATCGCCAATGCAAGATCCTAATACACATGTAGTCATGTAAATGCACTAGAGTTTTGGTAACAGATACTACTGAAGAAAATGGCTATTTTCACTCCAAAATAACCAATAACCACACTGTCTAGATCGCTAATGCAAGATCCTAATACACATGTAGTCATGTAAATGCGCGTAGTACCAGGAGATAGGTCAATTAAGAAAGTATTGGAAAATTATTGACCTGCAAAAGTATTCTGGATCTGTCTCTTCTCTGATATCAAGGGGACGGCACGCATCCACTATCATTCGAACCCATGATTCACCCCTCTTTACCACAATCACGTTCCATGCATGCGGCGAAAAATCCAAATAACCCCTAACAAGCTCACAAGATATATGAGGTTCTATTCGGTCACACAGGTACTGGAGAAGACAAATGAAATTCATCAGTTCATAATAGCTAACTACATTCAGAAACAGAAACAAATCTGATGACAAAATACCTTCATAAGCAAGGCCCTATGCCTACATACACCAAACTGCAAACTCCCAATAGGAACAACAATAGAATTTTGCCTTGATTTTATGGAGCGAAGTGCTTTCTCACAATGATCAAGGAAAAGTATATCTCCTAAGCCACTAGGACTGTCTTTTGTGACTATGCTGGTAGTGTCATCATTTCCAGTAGGGCATGTGCAGACAAAAGGCTTGCTGTAATTTGACCCAGATACTGTTTTCCTTGCCCTCTGAACAATAGTACTTTTATCGCTCCCGCCAAAATGATCCGACACTAAAAGTGCAAGCAATGATGCAATTTGCAAGTTGTCTATAGCAACATGTTCTCTATCTCTGAAAAAACCATTTATCTGCTTAAAATGAAGGATCAGTGCTTGAGCACGTAGAGCAATGGCATCCAGCATTTCATCTCTTTGCCTGAACAAATTAAATAAGAAATCCAAATGACTAGAAAGGCAAAGCATTCATTATACTTAGTAGTCGAACGCCATGACTATTAATGGCATGCAGATGTGGGAGCTTACCTGTCAACTAAAATGACTTCCCGCGAATCAAGATGCAAATTCTGCTCATAACTCCTAAGCGACATAAAAGGCCGATCTCGTCCGGCATCATAAAAGCCATCCGGTAAATAATCATTAATACCGCAGAAAGATATCATGCTGTATTTGCAGGATAAATCTGAATCATCTGTTGGTCTGCGGGTTTTGCATGGTTTTGGATTATCAATGACCCCATCGAGGTGCCTTTTCGATTTTGGAGGAACATTAGACACCTCGGGAGACGAGCTTTCCTCGACAACATCAGCAGCACGAGAAAGAGAACCTACTGAACCATCACATTTTTTACAGCTACTATGACTATCTATGCTTGTCCCAATGGAGTCGGGAACACATGAACATCTTTCAACATAATGCTCCTCCTTTCTGCTATCTTCATCAACAACATTAACTACAGAGTCTTTACACTCAGCCTCTTCAGTCAGGAGTTCCTTATCATCAGCATCATCATCCACTATGTTTGACGGGCCTTCCACCAGGGATTCAACTACCACAGAATGTTTGCAGGCGACGCATTTTCTGCTGTTATTTAGTCGTTCTTGACGAGCTCTCTGTTGCAAATAATGCTGCCGCTTCCATCTCTTGGATTTTCGAGGCCGAAAACATCGATGAATGGGTGATGAGCCACATAAATGAGCCGACGACGTGATAGAAGCTCCTACAACATTAATAATTACACATATCAGACTTCTCGAAGGTCCAGTCTCTTTCGAACAAGAACTCTTCGAAGGGCAATATACAAGATACCAAGGAATCAGAATGTGTAGAAATAGCACCACAAAAAAGGAGAGGTAGATGAGAGTTCACCATTTTGCGAATTCTCAGAGGTTTCCTGATCATAATCTTCAAGCACATCCATTTCAGATGATGAACTGGACAAATCCATGCAATTCCCCTCCAAATTGCAGCATACCCATGAAGGAATAGAACAACACCTAAGAAGCTTATTGTGCTTCAGGGAATTTCAACAAAGATATAAGGGTCAGAATAAGGTAATAATTATACACCAAGTTACTTGACTAGACAATTGAGACAAAATACATATCAGTCCGTCCAGAGAAATGAAATTTGTCAACAAAAAGGGAAAAGAAACTAGAGAAGAAGCCTATAAGAAATGTCCAAAAAGAAACTGTATTTTCAGTAACACATACCTGGAGATTGAGTCTCTGCAGATTATACATTGATAGGAGATCAAGATTCTCCAAGGACGTCAATCTATTGTTAGAGAAGTCCAAATTCTCTAATCTTTGCAGAGAAGACAGCCCCGGAGGTACTTCAATCAATTTATTATTAGCAACTTTCAGTGACAGTAATGAATTCAGATGAGTTATCTCGACAGGTAAATTCCTCATCTTATTGAATGAAAGATCTAGGTACTCCAAATGACTGAGACAGCCAATTTCTGGAGGCAGGTATCTGCATGAACAGCAAGGAACAATTGCCTATCATTGGAGTACAAAGATGAAAATGAGTGAATGAATTACAGATGTAACTGAATTTACTAGTTTATCGTTCACTACTTTCAACCTCTAGCGCTCAAAAGTAGCCCCTGCTTGTCAAAAGTGTCAGCAGAATGTAAATTTATCTTTTAGACATTAAATGTGATTTCATTTGTTTGGATGAAGAAGAAATCTTACGATATCAGGCCCCATTTAACAAAATGTATCAAATGTTGAACAACATAGACATGTTGTGTTATCTCAAGGCTGTAGCATAACTTCACTAAATAAAGGAAGATTATAAAATACAAATCCTTCTTTTAAAAGAATGTCCATAAAATACAAATCTTAACACCTATTTTCAAGTCAAATCCTCCCTCCTGACCCAAAGAAGAATAATTGCTAATGCTACCAAAAATAAGCAATTACATACAACTGCAAAATTACATGGGCTTCAGCAAAAGTTCATTTTACTGCTACTATCTATGGCACATGCCACTGTGATAGAAAGACGTGACAGCACAGACTTGCACTTTTGAAGTGTGAAGTACATGGATAGGCAGTGTGATCTATGTTGCCATACTCCATGCGTACGAATTCGCTTCACATACTTCCCTTCTCTGTTTGTTCTATTGGAGCCCTATGAGTTGTTTTGTTTTAAACCACTATAACTTTAAAATTCTGTGTTGTACTCATATATGGGTTTTTCACATACACCTACAACAACAGCAACAACCACCCAGTAGAATCCCACTAGTGAGGTCTGAGGAGGGTAGAATGTACGCATACTTTACCCCTACCCTGAGGGGTAAAGAGGCTGTTCCGGGATACTTTCCCAATGGATTTGTGCAAACCTCTTCAGCTATCAGATTATGTAAGATAGAATAAATAAGATAATTTTAACCTATCTAAGATGCACTATAGGATAAAAAAAATCCCAAAAAAAAAATTAAAGAAAACACAACTACAACAACAACAACAATCCAGTATAATTTCACAAGTGGAGTCTGGGGAGGGTAATGTACGCAGACCTTACCCCTACCCTGACGGGCAGGGAGATTGTTTACAGGGGTCCCTCAGCTCAAGAGGGCAACAAGAAACTATATATTAGTATTTAGACTCATACCAAAATAACATAAAATAACATAAAATAACATAAAATACATAAAATAACAGAATAACAGTAATATAAGAAATATAGTAAATACGAAAAGGGTGGAAGGTAAACTAATATCAAACAGATAAATTCATGCATCAGTAACTGATTAGTCACACTCTAGTGCGCTGGAGAAATATCCACACTTACCCCTAACCTAAAACTTAAATGCCCGACCTCCACAGTTCCCTGTTATGGGTCATATCCTCAGTAATCCTAAGACGTATCATGTCCTGCCTGATTACCTCTCCCCAATACTTCTTAGGTCCCCCTCCACCTCTCCTTGTGGCCACCACAGTCAATCGCTCACACCTTCTAACCGGTGCATCAGTGAGGACTCCTCCTCTGAATGTGCCCGAACCATCAGAGTGGTAAACAAAAAAACTCTTGTGGATGGTAGGATTTATAGAACTCACCCTTCAAAACAAGGGTTAGTTATGCTATGCCTAATCCTAGTATCACGTGCAATCTTATATGGCCCTAAGTAGAAACTGCTACCCTTTAAGAAGTGTTGAACTCCATCCAACCAACTTAAAATTTTTATGAGTCTTCTTACTCCTGATTAAGTAACTTCAATCGGTTGAAGTACCTATGCAGCACCAACACAGAAAAAACAAATAATAATTCTCTTATTTCTCCAGCTGTATAACGGCATGCTTAAATTTGTGTGAGAAACCAGCCCATTTATCATGCATAAAAACTAGGTTCAAAACAAGTTCCTACTTTCGGGAAAATTGGTTTCCAGAATGAAATCAAATCCACTTTTCCAGCAATTACTTTTTCCCTATCTTTCCCTCAGAGAAGAGGGACACAATCCAATATCATGTCCTCCACCTACCTACTTGTCCTTGTATTAATGGAAATTTGGGTGGTCACTTATCCTGCTTATACAAGCAAGATGTCTAGCACTCGTGAAAACTCTAGCTTTAGCAATTTTCTTTAAGGACTGAAAGATAATGAAAAGGTGTAGATGCAACCTAACCAACTCACATTAATACCAAAAGCATATGGCCTTGGTGCTCACATAAAAACATCATAGAATGGATTTAATGTTTATACATTGACAGTTTTAAGATTTTTACATTATCAGGTCAATTAAAAGACAGCTACAGGCAATTGTGAATCTGCATAGATAGGCGTTAATAATGTTGACATTGTCCGTGTGTATGACTTAAAATCCAAATAGAATAGTAAAAAACAAAAAGTTCTAACCTGATAGAAAAATGACAGACAGAGAGCTTAGTAAGACGTTTAAGACCAGTAACATCTCTTAAAAGAGGGAAAGCTGAAGGTCTAGAAGGAACTTTACAGAGCTCCAATTCTTTCAAACACTTCAGCTTATTCAAATCCAATCCACTCATCCCTGGCAATGACACTTTTACTTGCAAGCTCTCCAATTCAACCAAGTTCCTCAACTCTCCAACTGGGAACAAATTAACCTCATTCCCAAAGAATTTCAGTATCTTAACTTTCCCAAGTGCACCAATTGACTTAGGAATCAAATTAAATACATTCTTGTACATGTACAAACCCTCAACCTCCCCACCACCACCCACTTCAACACCTTCCAATAATGGATAATCCAAACTTTTCCCAGAAATATCAAAACTTGAATCAAACCCACAAATCTTTTTGCTTGAATTGTCCGCTAAACCCTTCAGTTTTTCGCCTTTGTCAGAATTTTCAACATCCTCCGATGTTGTGGCACTTTCAGTGCCTTCTGAATCTTTTTCACCCATATGGGTATAAAAAATGTAGCTTTTAATATGAAAGAAAATTAATCAAAAATAAGAACCGCCGGTAAAAATAGAGAAGAACTGTGAAGAGAGGGACGGTCCCGTCGGTGGAGAAAGAGAAAGAGAAACCCTAGAATCTTGAGAGGAAGAAAAGGGACTAAAGAAGTGTTCTAAATAATTTAAAGTGGGTTTGACTGCTAATTCAAAAATTGACTGTTTTGGACCCCCGCTAGAAATTACGGAAGCAAAAGCACTACCTTAAAATAAGTGTCATAACCGTAAAAAGCCAATGGTATGGTTAAGACAAACTAAATTACTTTTCTAACTAATTTTCTTTTGAATTTTAAATTTTAAATTATTTATTACACTACTTAAATTAATAAATATAAATATCTTATAATTATTAATTAAAAACGAAACAATAAAAAAACAAAAAAAATAAAAAATAAATAAAAAATCACCAATTCAAATTGGAGAGTAATTTCTTCTTCCTAATATAGTTGTAGTAGTATATGTGTGTGCGTATATATAGGAGTAGTTGTTATACTAAATTGGTTATTTATTAATAATTCATGTGTCAATAAATAGAACTCATAATTTCATAATGAAAGATACAAAAATATAAAGAAACTTAGGATGTTACACGTAAGGAAATATATTATATATAAAACACATATTATTAATTATTAAAAATATACGTAAATTTTTAATAAAAATATTAAAAGACTTATCTCTTTATACTTTTGATGAATTCAAAATTATAATTTGGTAAGAAAATGATATTATTAAATTTTCAGTAAATATAAAATGAGAAAACTAATCAAATATTATAGTATAAATGTGCAAAAAGAGGTGGATAAATATAATTTGTAATAATATATTTTGAATTAATTAATAAATAAAATATAAATAAATAACACTCAAGAAAATTATTGATAAATTTAGACAATTGAAGAATTTTAAATAGTATAACATGAGTATAAAAATATATATTTCGAGAATAAGAAAATATATACATATGTTCTACTAGAAAAGAAGTAGTATCAAAATATTAAGCCAAATGACATATTAATAAAACATCGCATTAGTAAATGTATTGTCATGACTTGCTAATTTAATAAAGAATAAACAAGAACAATTTATTTGATTACTATATTGCTTTGTATCCTTTGATTTTGTATAAATTTTATTATATTTATGTATATTACATTAAATAATAAAACAATACAACTATTATTTATTAAAATAATATAATATATTAGATTATAATTTTAGAAGACAACTATTCCGTCAAATTATTCACGCACCGCGCGGGTTCTAACACTAGTCGATATAAACTCTAAAGTGAGTTTGCTTCAACATTATAAAAGAAGCTTCAAATTGTTATAAGTAAAATTTTATTTATAATGACTGCCTATATTTTGAGAGATTTTAGGGTTTATTACTTTGTGGTTAAGTCGCCCTCTCCCTATAAATAGAGGGTTTTATTCCATTGTAAATCATCTTAAGTCAATAAGAATTATCTTTCTCTACTTTTCTCGGCAATGCTCTTTTTTCTTCTTTTATTGTTTCATAATATGTTATTAGCACGAGACTCTACCATCTCAAGAAGCTCTTAGAGAAGATTAAGCAAATATGGATACATCACAAAACAAACTTGGATCAAAGTTCAATTGTAAAAATATTTGTTTAGTTGATTCATGTACGACACATACAATATTCAAAGAGAAGAAATATTTATCTCATTTAAGTATGTGTAAGGCAGATGTTACTATAATTTTTGGTAGTAGTAAATTAATTGAAGGCTCTGGAAGAGCTACTATAACTCTGCCTAAAGGAACAATACTTATCATAGATAATGCAATGTTCTCCTCCAAGTTCAAGAGGAACTTGTTGATTTTAAAGACATCCGCTAAAATGGATATCATATTGAGATAATAGATGAGAATAATCTTGATTATCTCATCATTACCAAAAATGTCTCTGGCTAGAAAAGGGCGATTGAGAAGTTCCCATCTTTGTCTGGTGGCCTGTATTGGACAAGAATTAGTGCAATTGAAGCACATTCTATTGTAAACCAAAAGATTGCTGATTCCAATACTTTTGTACTTTGGCATGATCGATTGGGACATCCTGGATTAATTATGATGAAACGAATTATAAAAAACTCAAATGGACATCTATTAAAGAATTTTAAGATTCTTTTAAATAATGAATATTCTTGCACTTCTTGTTATCAAGGCAAGTTAATTATAAGGTCATCACCAACAAAGGTTGGGATTAAGTCCCCTGCGTTTTTAGAACGTATACAAGGGGACATTTGTGGACTTATTCACTCACCTAGTGGATCGTTTAGTTATTTTATGGTCTTAATAGACGCATCTTCTAGATGGTCTCATGTGTGCCTATTGTCATCTCGCAACCTCGCGTTTGCAAAATTAATGGCACAAATAATTCGATTACGAGCGCAGTTTCCCGATAATCCAATTAAGTCTATTAGACTTGATAATGCTGATCAGTTTTCATCCCAAGCATTTAATAATTATTGCTTATTAATTGGGATAAAAATGGAACATCATGTAGCTCATGCTCACACTCAAAATGGTCTTGTAGAGTCCTTAATTAAACATCTGCAATTGATAGCAAGATCGTTACTCGTAAAAATGAGGTTGCCCACTTCTGTTTGGGTCACACTATTTTGCATGCAGCAGTGCTAGTTCGTCTCAGACCGACAAATTATCATAAATATTTCCCGTTACAATTAGTTCTGCATCATGAACCTAATATATCCCATTTAAGAATTTTTGGATGCGCGGTATATGTGCTTGTAGCACCAACATATTGCACCAAAATGGGTATCCAAAGAAGGTTAGGATTATATGTTGGATTTGAATCGCCCTCTATTATTCGCTAACTCGAAACATTAACATAGGATATGTTTATTGCACGATTTGAAGACTGTCGATTCGATGAGACACTTTTCCCAACATTAGGGGGAGAAGTTGGTGAAACCAAACAGAAACTTTTGTGAAAAAGTCTATTATTATTTCATCTTGATCCACATGCCTCTATTTGTGTAAAAAGGGTACAAAAGGTTATCCATTTGCAGATAATAGCAAATCAAATATCAGATTTGAAAAGGATAACAAAATCCCATATCCTTGCAGAGAATGTTCCAATTCGTATTGATGTCTCTATTGAACAATCTTCTAGTATCATACCTAATGAGTCAAAAGCACACCTAAAACATGCCAGACCATTAGGTTCCATATATCGAAATTCTTGAAAAAGGAAAATAAATTATCAAAATGACACTATGAAAGAACATCATGAAGAAATCCACGTTATAATAAATTCTGAGATTCATGAGGAATCTGCTGAGCCCGAGACTCAAAAAAATAAGGAACTATCAATAAATCTGATATTGAGACAAATTTGAATCGAGTAGATATAGTGGTGGATTATGTCTTTGCATATAAAGTTGCATCTAGCATTATGCAAGAAAGTGAGGATCTTGAACCTTAATCTGTTGGACAATATCGACAAATACTTGATTGGCCAAAATGGCAAGAAGCAATCCAATCAGAGTTGAATTCACTTGCAAAATGTGAAGTTTTTGATCATGTAGTCCAAACACCTAATGGAGCCTATTGGCTATATATGGGTCTTTGTTCGCAAGAGAAATGAGAAAAACGAGGTACAAAGATATAATGCACGCCTTGTTGCACAAGAATTTTCATAAAGGTTCGATGTCGATTATGAAGAGACATATTCACCCGTTACGGATACTATAACATTCTATTATCTCATTAGTTTTGTTGTCCATGAAAAGCTTGACATACATTCAACGAATGTGGTTACCACCTACCTTTATGGCTCACTTGATAATGAGATATACATGAAAATTCCCGATGGATTCAAAATGCCTAAATCAAATAATTCAAAGTCCCAAAAAATATTTTCAATCAAATTGAAAAGATCGTTGTATGGTATAAATCAATCAGGATGAATGTGGTATAATCGTCTTAGTGAGTATTTATTAAAGGAAGTCCATATAAATGATGTCATTTGTCCATGTGTTTTTATAAAGAAAACAACATCGGAATTTATTGTACTTGGCGTATATGTTGATGACATAAATATTATTGGAACTCCTATAGTACTCCAAAAGATAATTGATTATTTAAAAAGGAATTACAGAAGAAAGATCTCGAAAAGACAAAATTATTTCTTGGTTTGCAAATTGAACATTTGGCAAATGAAATTTTTGTTTATCAATCTACACATATAGAAAAGATATTGAAACAGTTTAAATGGATGGAGCACATCTATTGAGTACTCCGATGTTTGTGGATCACTTGATATGAATAAGGATCAATTTCGATCTCAAGAAAAGAATGAAGAGCTACTTGGTCTTGAGGTACCATATCTTCATGCAATTGGTGCACTAATGTTTCTTGATAATACTACAAGGCCTGACATAACCTTTTCAGTTAAAGTCTTAGCAAGATATAGCTCTACTCCCACAATAAAACATTAGAGTGGAATCAAACACATATTGCGGTATCTAAAAGAAACTACTGATACAAGCTTATTTTATAGCAATAATTGCAGTCCTAATCTTGTTAGTTATGCCGATGATGGGTATTTATCCGATCCACACAAGGCTCGATCTCAAACAGGCTATGTATTTACATGTGGAGGCACTACCATATCTTGGCGGTCGACTAAGAAATCAATTGTGGCTACTTCATCTAATCATGTTGAGATAATTGCTATTCTTGAAGCAAGTCGAGGATATGTGTGGTTGAGACCTATAATACATCTTATTCGAGATAATGTAGTTTGAAGTGTGACAAACTACCCACAATTTTGTATAAAGATAATGCGACATGCATAGCCCAATTGAAGGGAGGATTCATAAAAGGAGATAGGACAAAACACATTTTACCAAAGTTATTTTTCACACATGATCTTCAAAAGAATGGTGATATTAATGTGCAATAAATTCGTTCAAGTGATAATATGGCTGATTTGTTCATCAAGTCTCTACCGACGTCAACCTTCAAGAAGCTAGTGTACAAGATTGGGATGCGAAAGCTCAAGGATGTAAATTGATGCTGTCATCTGGAGGAATTAATGTGCATTGCATTCTTTTTCCCTTGCAAGGTTTTGTCCAACATGATTTTTCTTGCATGATTTTTAACGAGGCAACCAAAAGGTGTATTGTTAGATATGTGTACTCTTTTTTCTTCTCTAGAATTTTTTCCCACTGAGTTTTGTTTTATTTAAGGTTTTAACGAGGCACATTATCTGTTGAATAAACATTCAAAGGGGAGTGGTATAAATAGAATTTTATTTATGGTGAATGTCTATATTTAAAGAGTTTCTAGGGTTTATTACTTTGTGGCTAAGACACTCTCTCCTTATAAATAGAGGGTTCTATTACATTGTAAGTCATCTCAAATCAATAAGAATTATCTCTCTCTACTTTTCTCGGCAATGCTCTTCTTCTTTTATTGTTTCATAACACAAATAAAATTTAAAAAAAAAATTGGCAAAAGTTATTGTATAAGGATAAATCGGATAAATAATACGACACGGCTACATGTACACGTGGTCGGCCCTGATGAAGCGATTTACGAGGACGCCTCCTTATGGGGACGGCAACATTCGAGGACGTCTTCGTTCATGGCCGCACGACGAGAAGGATGCGGCCTCGCTTTTAGGACACCAAGTCGGCATATTTATCTAGAAGGGCGTCCCCAGTCCCCCCGGCCTATAATCTAAATACGTTTGTAGTATCCGGGCGTTAATGTAATAGTTAGGTGAGAGGGCCTTCCAAATATATAAGGGAGGGCCTCCCCCATTTGTAAAGGCAATCAATTTTTTATAATAAGACATCTCTCTCTCTCTATCTATCTACATTGTTCTTCTCTCTATTACTAACATTTCCACTGTTCATTTATTCTACATTCTACGTTAAACTTTGTCATTTCTATATACGAATCATCTGTACACATCTGCCCAAAGATCGATCTTCGATGTATATTATTATTGATTCCGATTATCCCATTGTTTATATTGATTGTTTAGTTCAAAGGTATTCATCATTTTTCGAGCAAACAATTTGGCGCCGTCTGTGGGGATTTCGAGAATCAAACTCGTAGTATACATTCACGAAGATCCGATAAAAAAAAACTCTTTGAGGATGGCTGAAAGTAACACACGACCTACGGTTATGGCTGAAGTTACCACAAACCTCCTGAGTGAAATGAATAAGGGTGGGGGAAGCACAACCATCAACGCTACTCCCTCTACCGCGCCTGAAGCTGAAACCTCCCCCACACCCCTAGGAAGGGATTTCGATCCAAATAAGGCACCTCCAGCGGTTAGGAGGCTACTGGAGGAATGGCTAGCTAGCACACTGAGGAGCCTGGCGGAAAAACCGCCACAAGGCTGCGAATATTGCCACTCCGGCTACCAGCAATACCACCACAACAGACAAACAAGAAGAAACACGGACCAACAGCCGACCCGTCGAGACCCAAGCACACGATGACACGCTGGCCACCATCCTGAGGAAAATGAAGGAAATGGAGGGCGAAAACCAGGCCCTCCGTGACCAGATGAAAGAGCACTAAGACAGGGTTGATAAGATTCCCGGGGCGCCTAAACTACTACCCAAGTGGGACGTGGGAAGGTTCGTGGAACAACCTTACTCCGAAGAAGCAGCGCCCTACACCATCCCAAAAACCTTCAAGATGCCCCCATACCTAAAGGTGTACGACGGGACCACCGACCCCGAGGATCATCTCATCAACTACGTCACTGCAGTAAAAGGTAACGACTTGTCCAAAGAACAGGTACCGTCTGTGCTGCTGAAGAAGTTTGGCGAAATGCTGACCGGAGGAGCGCTAACCCGGTACTCTCAACTACCCGCCAAGGCGATCTCGACCTTCGAGGAAATGGCTAATAGATTTGTCACCGCGCATGCCGGTGCTAAGAAAGCAGAAGCGAGGGTGAAAGATATATTCGCCGTCAGACAGACCGCAGGCAAAGGCGTCAGGGACTTCCTCGCCAGGTTCAACAGGGTAAGAATGAGCTTGCCAAATGTGTGAGAAGGAATGGCGGTAGCGACCTTCCAGAACAGGCTCAGCAGAGACAGCTCCAGGGCTACCAAGAAGCCGCTGAGCCGGCTCACAAAGTACCCTCCCACCACCTGGGATGAGATCCACAACGCCTACTGCGCCGAGGTGCAGGCAGACGAAGAGGATCTCAACGGCCCAACCCGGCGACTAGCTACCGTGCACCCGGACGCCAGGAGGGATCGACGACATGAGGGACGCCGGGAACTCCCCCCACGCCCCAGCACGGAACAACATCAACCCTACGCAAGATCTTCACACGGATGCGCGACACACGGATGCTGTGCAGCGTCATGTCGCCCCACTCAGAAACGACCGAGGTACGCCCCCTTTACTTTCATCACATAACTTTTGTGTTTCACCCTCAGAAGTGGTGTACGCACTGGAGAAGCTCGGCACCAAGTTGTAGTGGCCCCAAAAGATGAAGTCAGACCCAGCCACGAGGAAACCCAACGTCCTGTGCGAGTTCTATCAGGAATGAAGACACCGAATTGAAGACTGCATCGGCCTACGGCAGGAAGTCGTCAGAATGCTCAATCAGGGGTACCTGACGGAACTGCTCAGTGACAAAGGAAAAGCTAATTTATGTCGTGGACGGGAGCACTCCAGGGGACCCCCAAAGACGCCCTCCCCTATGCGTACGGTAAACATGATCGTCGGGGAAGCGGATGACGCCGCCGTCAACCACGTCAAGTTCACCAACACACACCGACTGAAGAGAACTATCTCCCACGAACGGTACGATGACCTCGAAGGAAGTATCACATTCGATAAGTCTGACGCCGACGGTTTGTGTTTCCCTCACTATGATGCTTTGGTTATTACCCTGCGTATCATTGATACCGATGTCAGGAGAGTCATGATCGATGACGGGAGCGGTGCCTGCATCATTCATCCAAGAGTCCTCACTCAGATGGGACTCGAGGACAGAATAACTCCCAGGTGCATAAATCTAACCGGTTTTAACAATGCAGTGGAGCGCACGTCAGGAGAGGTGACCCTGCCCGTCCTTGCGGGAGGTGTCACCCTAGAAACGACCTTTCATGTGATGAACCAGGAGACGGCCTACAACGTCATCATTGGACACCCATGGATACACGCCATGCGAGCGGTCCCATCAAGCCTGTACCAAGTGATCAAATTCCCTACCCCATGGGGAATATTCGGCATCAAAGGGGAGCCGCGAATAGCGCAGGAGTGCTATAAAATAACCCAAGATTGCGCTCACACAAAACAACTGAGCAGGTCAAGCACGGAAGTATAGCAATCAACAACATCGGGGACTCAAGCAAACCCGACGACCGACGCCATAAGAGATCCAGACATCGTAAAAGCTTGCAATGCTACGACCCAGGAGCTCGACCCGGTTCCGCTGGACCAGAACGACCCTGAAAAGAAGGCCTACATCGGTCACGGGCTCACGAAACCAGGTAAGTACCATGAATTTCTGATTGAACATGCAGACACGTTTACTTTTTCCCATGCAGATATGCTTGGGATCTCTCCGGATATTGCCACACACCGGCTCAACATGCACCCATTACATCCACCGGTAAAATAGGGCCGAAGAAAGTTCAATGCCGCCATTAATGAGGCGGTCCGTGAGGAGGTAGACAAATTACTGGCCAACGGTTCCGTCAGGGAATCGAAATACCCGCAATGGATTGCCAACGTGGTAATGGTTAAGAAGAAAAGCGAAAAGTGGAGGATGTGCGTGGACTTCACCGATCTAAACAAGGCCTCCCCCAAGGACTCCTTCCCCTGCCCCACATCGACCAGCTGATCGATGCTACAGCAGGGCATGAACTGCTGAGCTTCTTGGACGCCTACTCTAGGTACAACCAAATCCTAATGGCAGAAGAGGATCAGGAGAAAACCACATTCATCACCCACCAGGGTACTTACTGCTACAAAGTGATGCCCTTCGGGTTGAAAAACGCGGGAGCCACTTACCAGAGGTTCGTCACCAAGATGTTCAATACGCAACTCGGGAAGACTATGGAGGTTTACATCGATGACATGTTAGTTAAATCGGCGAAAAAGGAGGACCATATCGATCACCTGCGAGAGGCCTTCGAAATCCTGAATAGCTACGGGATGAAGTTGAACCCCGAAAAATGCGCTTTTGGTGTAGCATCTGGGAAGTTCCTCGGTTTCCTCGTATCGCAGGGGAGGTCGAGGTCAACCCAGACCAAATCAAGGTGATCACCTCGATACCGGAAGCACTTACCAGCAAAAAACAGGTTCAGAAGTTGACAGGCCGAATAGCCGCCCTCTCCCGCTTCATCTCCCGGTCATCGGACAGATGCCACAAGTTCTTCAATGTGCTGAGGAAGGATAACAGTTTCCACTGGAACGACGAATGCATCAAGGCCCTCCAAGAATTGAAAGTGTACCTAACATCCCCGCCACTGCTAGCAAAGGCGGAACCAAACGAACCGCTACTAATATATCTGGCCGTCTCCGAGGTGGCAGTCAACGCAGTGCTCGTCCACGAGCAAAAAGGTACGCAATCACCTATCTATTACATTAGCAAAACTCTAGTGGACGCCGAAACTCGGTACCCACACCTTGAGAAGCTGGCGCTGGCCCTGGTCACGGCTTCCCGAAAACTGAGACCTTACTTCCAATGCCACCCCATCCGGGTAGTGACCACCTTCCCTCTAAGAAGTATCATGCACAAGCCCGAGCTGTCAGGCCGCCTCGCCAGATGGGCCATAAAGCGCAGCGAGCACGACATCACCTATGTCCCCAGAACCGCCATAAAATCGCAAGTCCTCGCCAACTTCATAGCCGATTTCAGTGACGGCCTCTCGTTTGAGGCCGAGAAGGAGGCCTTGCAAACGGCCCCTAACATGGACCCCTAGATACTCTACACCGACGGGGGCCGCAAACACCTCGGGATTGGGACTGGGACTCGTCCTTGAAGTCCCTACGGGCGAAATCATTCTCCAGTCCATGCGATGTCCCGAGATGACTAACAACGAAGCGTAATATAAAGCCGTCATTGCAGGTATAAAATTAGCCATCAGGTACAGAGCTCGCCGACTTGTCCTACACTGCGATTCACAACTCGTGGTAAATCAAGTCACTAGGACTTACCAGGTCAATTAATCAAGTCGCCAGAGCCTACCAGATCAAGGAACAGAGATTGCAGAAATATCAGACCGAAGTCTGTCGCTTCGAGCAGGTACGCAGGGTACATAACGCCGAAGCCGACGCATTGGCCAAGCTGGCCGCAGCGGCCACAAATCGGGGCAAAGAAAGTACCGTCACTCTCATGCATTCCGCCATCGATCGCAGCGAGGTATTTTCTCTGCACCTAACATGGGACTGGCGAAACCAGTTCCTTTCATACTTGCAGGAAGGGCAGCTACCGCACGACAAAAAAGAAGTTAGAAAGCTTCGCACACGAGCCGCCTGATATTGCCTGGTGAATAACGATCTCTATAAAAGAACTTTTGGAGGACCCCTGGCTAAGTGCCTAGGCCCCAACCAGACGACGTCGGTGCTAGAAGAAGTCCACGAGGGCCATTTCGGTGCCCA
>JASVEL010002135.1:0-160422 GCA_032618575.1 Nicotiana noctiflora
CCATTTTTCTGGGAAAAATAACACAAACAAACGTTTAAAACTGGAGTTAAAAAAATCACATATATTTTAATCTCCAACACAACACCACGAAGGCTCTACCCTCCAAAACGGGAGTACACAAAACCTCAAAGGTTTTAGTTTCCAGAATAATAAGGATAACACAAATACTGAAATAAAAACTATTAAATTCCTTAGGCTTGTTGGTTCCTTGGTTATTATCCTGTATTTGTGAATAATAATTCTGGAAAAATAAAATGCTAGCGTATAAACGTAAATATAAATGAGACAATAATTAATTTGAGCCCACTAAATTCACAGTGTTTCCTTAAGGAATTTAATCCCCTCCTAGTACCCCAGGTTATGGGTTATTTTCACCCAGGATAGAACGAATTATACATTGGTCTAGCGGTACTTCAAACCCAGTTTTTCAGCGAACACAAAGTTCTGCAGCAAATCACACTTACGGATGCTTTGTTTGTAGTTAAAAAATAATGCAGAATAAAGAGGACAACTCAGAAGTCGAGTAGAAATTCTAAGATGAAGGAATGCAATGTATAGCCGATGTTGAATTCTTACTGAAAGTGATATCAGATTGCTCCAGTGTATATCGAGGGTATACAGAGTGTATATCGTTTGTATCCAGAGCGTATATCGAGTGTATATAGAGTGAATATCGAGTATATCTCGAGTGTTTTTTCGGTGTGTATCTTTCTCTCCAACTGCTGCTCTATTTATAGCAGTCAGTGAGAGAAATTCGCCCTCTCCATGGGGGAACAAGCACTAGGCTATCATGGAGGAAGCACTTACATCGTGGAATGAACACTTGCTTGGTGGGAAAAGCATTTGGCGATGGTAGGAGGTGCACTAGGTAACTTGTTGTTTGTTGGTGCAACACAATACACGGATTATATCACGTTAATATTCACTATTAACAAATAAATTTGGTCAAAAAAATTAATCAATCGATTGATCATTTGACCAAATCCGAAGCCGAAGTCATAGCCGAGCCGAGCGACGACGGGGCGAGGCTTGCCTTCTTCGTAACTCTTTAAGAGCTACATGAAGTGCATTTGTATATAAACCCACCAAAATTCTTATCCTCTACCAATGTGGGACAATGTCTCGTTAAAAAGAAAGGAAAACTTAAAATTTTACTCAAAATTTCATTTTTCCTCCATTTCCCATTCACTCTCATTTTAAGACTATTTCATCTTAAATAAAAACTCAACAGTGAATTCAAAATCCAGCCATCGATTGTTATGAAATAATGGTAGCTGATATTGGAAACAACCTCTCTACCTTTACTATATAGGATTAAGGTCTGCGTACACACTACCTCCCTAGACCCTACATGTAGTGGGTTTGTTGTTGATTGTTATGATGTTAATCATTACAATCGGTCAATCCACTACGCCTTAATCCCTATTAAATATTGCACCAAAACATGACTCTGCATTTCCAGCATGGTAGAAAACAGTGTGAGATGGCTCATAACTTTTGATAAGGTTTATTGTAAAGATACCCTTGCCAATTCTCTGTTCACTGATTTAATGAATTGAGGACCCACTTTTATTGTGTCTGACAAAGGTAACTCCCAAGGCTAACAACATTATGGTATGGTGACAGGCAACCCTTCAACTGATCATGTTCCATATGAACAGTTCTATGGTGTAAATGTGCACAGACTGGCAGATAATAATGGTTGGTCCACAATTAACCACTCTTCTGACAATTAGGTTGGTTGAAACTGGCCCTTTATAATTTTAAGGGGGGACCAAGAAATTTAACAGCCCTAAATAAAATAATACAACTATTTATGTAACACAATTTAAGGAAGCTGATGAAGAAGGAAAACTTACTTCTGCAGCAAAGAGACTATCAAGGTTGAAATTTACTCTTGGGTTTACGGCAGCAAGTCTCATTGATAAGAACTGCAAGCCAAACAAAGCTCCTTCAGGAAAAGAACAGAGACCACTTACTTAAATATAATCCAAAAACAAAAAGTAGGCAACGCAATTTTTTGAACGTTCACTTCTTAAGTGGGATAACCTTGATCTATGATTATCTTCGACCACACACGTAAAAGTATGTCTAAACGAAACAGACAATAAGGCCTGAAGGCAACAAGGTTCGTATACTATATATTCACCATCCAGAGCTGGCTTACTCTCCATGTAATACTACAAACGAGAGGGAGTGACAATAAGAATCATTACTGGAATTTTCACAAAACAAATATTGAAAATCCATGATTTCCACACTAATAAATCAGATGTGAGGATTTTCAAGGTCTTACCTCCACTTGACGTTGTAGGGATTGTACATGGTTAATGATCTCATCCAGCACCATTGCCGTACCTGAAATCTGCAAAACATACTCCAATCTTCACAATGTGCTGCTAAAATTGGATTGAAATTATTTGTTTGCAAACATCAGTCTTCCAAGTGCTTACACTATAAAAAGGGGAAGTATTCAAATGTATGGAAAATTCTGATGAATAATACTTTAACGAATAATTAGTTCATTACATACTTTCTTTTTATGTGACAAAGCATAAAACGTCCTTATCGATAAGAAAGAGCATAAAACTTTCTAGAGATGAAGTTTAAATCAATAAATTTCAATATGAGATGAAATCCTTGTTAAACTTGTGTCTCAAGATCAGTTTTATATTCTTGCTTGTTGGATGTTTTTTTCACAAAAGTTGGATCTTTTTGGTTTCTCATTTAATTCGAAAGATTTTAAGGAGTTTAAACATTTTTCCGACAAGGAGTTATAACATATATATCATGTATGAGCACTTCTATTCATAATCACAGTCAAGAAAGAGTTAAATATCAAGTATGAGCATCTAATAAACAAATGCAAATGATAAGCATAGTAGGTAAATGTGTATAAGGTTACACCGTTACAGTTTGATCTAAACATCGTGAGAAATAATATATATATATATATATATATATATATATATATATATATATATATATGGACCACCAGGTGAATACCCTCACTGCCAAGAAAGGGAAACATACACTGTATTAACTGCCTGGGAAGAAGAACAAACCATTGTAAAGGAAAATAGGTCTTCCTTTCTATGGTTCAACTTACCTATTCTAAAAATAGTAGACTGCAGTTTTTAATTATTTCTGTGGATGCTATACAGTACCTACATACTACCCTTTAGAGGACTCCAAATTCAATCAATCAAGAATCCCAAAGTACTATATTGGCTTTGAATCCCCTATTCCTAAAAGAGATTTATGTTTTATGCATTTTAACACAAGAAGCAACTTTTTATGGTAAGCCTGATATAAAAAGGGCAGCCCAGTGCACGAAGTATCCCGCATTTACGCAGGGTCAGGGAATGGGCCGTACCTCAAGGGGTATAATGTAGGCAGTCTACCCTAATGAAAGCATCAGCGGCGGCTGATTCCTCGGCTCAAACCCATGATCAATATGTCACACGGAGACAACTTTACCATTGCTCCAAGGTTTCCCTTCATAAGCCTGATATAGTAACTTGAAAATAGAGTAGTAAAGTAACTTACTATAATTAGTTAAATTGCACTGATTCTGATAGTATAAAAATTCATTTATATTATCAGTGTATATAACTAAAGTCCTTTCACAAATAGATAGTGTGACCAATACACTACTTTGATACACGAGACCAGGTATTATATGTAAGTATCCCAAAATCATGTTACTGTCCCAAGGTTTTTGAACTTCTGTTACTGATTAAGCTGTTCTACTTAGACAGAATCCTCTATCTATAAAATCCGAGAATCAATACTGTGCTGAAATAACTAGAAAAAAACTCAAAGATTATCTGTCTGGTCTAATTTTCAGTTGTTTTTTGCAATGCCGCCTCGTTATCAATTAAAGTTTGGCATAAAGGCTTGTCAGGTCATCTCATCACAACTTCAAACTTGGACAGTGTTTTATACCAAACTAGCTCTTTTGGTTACTGATTAAAAGCTTGAAGGTTTTGGTACAAAACTCATACCACAAAACAAGTTCAACTGCAACAGGTAGGTAGCAACCGGACCCATAAAGTGTACAACGTAATTAAGTTGCAATCTACATGTCAGTTCATCCTTCTTCCTCTTACATTATATCATAAGAGTAAATTATGAAATGTTATACTCCCTCCGGTCCAAAATAAGTGATTCTTTGGATGTTTTCACACATATTAAGAAAGTCACCTTTTAGCATTAATTAGCAATAGAATTATCCATTTTAACCTTACTATCTTACATAAACACTCCTAACACATATTCCAACACTATTTACTCCAAGGACAATGTAGGAAAAACATCATTAAGTCATTCTTGAAATCCGAAAAAATCACTTATTTTGGACCACAAAAAAAAGGCCAAAAAATCACTTATTTTGGACAGGAGGGAGTATCCGGCAAGACGTCATCAACACGTGTCTTGGGAAAGGGCCTTCATATTTTCAAAGTTATAGCAGCATCACCATTATATTTGTCTGTATTGCTACTATCCTCCAAAAATATTATAGATTCTTCAAAAAAGCATTACTTCATCCAGCGTCACTTTTAAAGGATCCAAGCAATATATATATATATATATATATAATTGAATGTCTTTCTCCATATTCATATGAAAGTCCAAGAACAAAAACTAAAGTAAACACACAACTTCAGTGAAATGGCAACATTAACCTCAGTAAAGGAGCAGAGTAAAAAGTAATTGAACATCATGTGCAAATCAAAAAGCTGGATGAACAGTAAGAAATACAGTTCACAAATACAGGTCGCATCACTTTTCTTGGTGCAAAAGAGACCCCCTTTTTTCATTAAAAAGGGCGAAAACGACCCAACTATTCTAAAATAGCACACACAAAAGTAAAAAAATCAGCAAATAAAAAAGAACCCTTTAATAATCCCATCACTTTATCACAAACCAAATCAAAATTACCATAAAGCATTAGTGGTAATACAACTTACTACAATATTAATTGATAATCAATGATAACAGCTAACCTTGTTACATCCAGGGACCAATTCCTGTAATAGCTTCATTCTTGCATTAATCTTCTCTCTCCTTGCCTACACACATATATGCAATTAAACAACCTTGACTAGCACTCATTATAACCAAATTTAACAAAACATTATCAGAACTAATCCTACAAAAACACCTTACTCTTTCAGCTAAACTATGGCTATCTGTTGCTTGCCCTCTAGCTGCTCGGACATGAACATACGGAAGCTTCTCTGAGGTATCATTTGCTGATGTTTTGCTCTTTTTGCTACTGCTTTCTTTCCCCTGAATTCCACATAATTCATTCAGAATTTAAACTTGAACACTACATCAGCCTTTGAGGCCATTCTTTGTGATAAACCAATAATTTCTCATAATTAAGTAGTTAAAAAAATTGAGGTGAAATTACATACAAAATTAATCACAAATTCACAACGAAATAATATAAGTTGCATAAGTTCCTACATATTAAAAAAGAAAAGGAACACATGTCACATATATAATTTACCTTTTTCTGGCGTTCTTTTCGCTTTGTGGTTTTCTGATCAAAAGTTGGATTTGAAAATTCGGGAGAAGAATTAGGATTGGAATCAGAATAAACTGGTTCTGGCTTCACAAACTGTGAATTGGATGGAAATGAGCCATTCTCCGGCGAATTCCCGGCGGCGAAGACTGAGAACTCTCCGGCGAATTCTCCCGCGGACGCTCTGTCAATTAGAGGAGAAGAGTAGTAGGGCTTGTTGTGAGTATCTGATAGGGAAAGTTTAGCTGAACCCATTACGTCAGAATGTACCAAAATGTCCAAAGCTTGATTTGGTGGCAGTTCAAGTAAAGCAGTAAAAGAATTTCCAGCAGCTTCCATCGGTACTGGCATTATTATGCTCTGGCCTTCACCGCCAATATGATGAAACCCAGTTGCCGTTTCTCCTGCTTTGCCTCCGCAACTTGCGGATCTAACTTGGGTTGATTCCATTTTACAGCTTTTTGCCGGCAAATTTTCAAAATAAGTATGCACCAACGGATCAAAATACAGCGCGAGTCCTTTCCAATGACCAACTATATATTATATTCTACTTAAATCCGAGAAGTTGAGTAGTTTCAAGTCAGATCAGAATGTAGATAGGGGTAAAACTTGGATTATTCTTCAAGATTTTCAAATGGGGGTGGCAGAAAAAAGGAGTGAAAATGAAGGGTGTGTATATATATATGTTCCTTTTTTTTTTTTGGGTTCAGAATTTTGTAGTAATATGGAGCTTAAGAAGCTTCAATGGTGGTAAATATCTTTTCGTCTGCTAGTACTTGATAAAATGGCATTCTTTGAGTTACAGAGGATGTTGCTACAGCGGATGACAAATTATTTTCTTATATATACGGGAAAACAATGTTTGGTTTGGTTCTTGTTCTCTGTCAATCTCACTTCCCCTCTCTTTTAAAGGCTACATAAGTTGGCCCATTACACCAAATTATATTAATTCACTATAATTAATTAATTTATTTAGATGAGAAGGTATGTAATTTATCACGATTAAATGATTGAAGTTTATATATTATATATCTATTATTTTGGTGTAATAAGTTTTTACCTAAGCTGGAGGTTAGTAGCGGTAGAGAGTAGGGGGCTAGGGGCTCATTTCAAGTCTTTTTTTTTAAGGATTTGAACCTCAAATTTTAATTCTTCAATATTTAGGTTCTTGGATGGGATCAAGACGGAGGGAAGCGTCAAAACAGGTGCATCCTCCTGATTTGGGAGAGGTTCTAAAAAAAAATGATGTTCTTCTTATGATAAGTGCTAATTAAGTCATTATTTTATAAAATATTTATAATTAGTTTCAAAGTTATAACAAATACAATTTGGTCCAAAGTATAATTATTAAAAATTCAATGAAAAAAAAAATTCAATCACTTTCCCATTGCTTCTTTCTTATTCCACAACTAGCAATTGCGAGTTTTTTTTTTTTCTTTGGTAAACAAACAACAAAGATAATTGCTATTTATATAAAAGGTTTATATTATTACCTTACCACTGCTAATTTCTTTTTTAAAAGAACTCGGACTTTTGACTACCTAGGCAGTGCACTATCTCAAAATTCTTGGAGTTGGCAAAGAAATTTACGTGGACTTCACAATCCAAAATTTCACCTCAATTTATGATTGAAGCTTAATGTATTTGCTAAGCAAGTCAACTCACAATTACCAGAATAAAAATTAAATTTTTTTCTAATTAACAGAGTCAGATCATAAATAAATATGGAAAAGATCTCGATAAAACATAATATATGATACATCAGATTATGGTATGAACACGACCAGAACAGTACAACCCCCAGGAATTAGGTGACACAAAGACACAATCAACTACTGAATAAGTACAAGTTTGAATACATAGTCAAAGTTGTCCGAGAAAAAGAAATTATACATGAGATAATAAAAGACAGGGACTCAAGCACTGTAAAATGAATTCATGAGGTGCAACTCGCCCTAAGTCTTTGACCAATCGCCTAGTCCCAACAAAAGAATCCGCTATAATCCACTCGAGGATATGCACGAGAGGATGTGCAGAAGCATAGTATGAATACACCACAGTCGATACTCAATAAGTATCAAGTCTAACCTCAAAGAAGTAGAGGCGAGGTTATACGCATTATGACACTTACAACACATATATATATATAGATCATAAAGACCGGAACTGAAACAACAAGCAGTCTCATGAATAACAGGTATCAAATATAACAAGAGACGATGACGGCAACAACAACAACAACAACAACTACTACTACTACTACAACAAATAACAATGACAACGACAATAATAACAAGCTCAGTAATTTCTCACAAGTGGAGCATACGCTACTCAAATATGGTATTTAAAGATGGCATATTTCAATCAACGGAGTCGAGGCTCCCAACCAGCATATATAGGTGGCATGCAACAACTAGCATCAAATGAATGCTTCTAAATAAGTCAAGTATATCTATGTATACTCAAGACCATACCTCTTGCCTGAACTGGTTCAAGATCCATGTATCCCGATACAAAATTCATGTATCATGGAACTCCGTTACAGAACTCATGTATAGACCTGATACACAATCCTTGTATCGACCACGCTTACTGGGCCCAAATTAGTATGGGTAATTACCTGACTCTAGAGGGATGGTACGTAAAGAGGAGTTTAATAGCATCACTCGTAATTAAATATCCTCTCATCATGTCCCGTGCAATAAGACAATAGTTGTATTTCAATCTCACGACTTGCCTTTCGTGCCACAATTTCGGTCTGAATCAAGTATCCAATTATAACACACACACACACACACACATATATATATATATATATATATATATATATATATATATATATATATATATATATATATATATATATATGTGTGTGTGTGTGCGCCTACGAATTAATAGAAAAAGGATGCACACCGACTTAACAATAATCATGCGGTTATGTGCACATAAAAATTTTATATGAATACAGATGATTCAATCAATTCATCATATCAAGAACAAGTTCTCATGTCTTCACAAATAATCATAACCTAGGCATGAGCTCTAACATGAGTACGGGCACGACAGAACACAAAAGGGCGCTACAGTAAAATTACATATAATGTAATTTTAATCGATTACTAAAAGGCATTACTAAAGGGTACTACATTATAATAACACTATATTATAACAATTTAGCTATTTTACTAATTTTTTAGCACATAAATAATTTAATATGGATAAAAATATAACAAATTAATTTAATCATAAAAATTTATGAAAACACATATACTACAGTAAAAAATAACCGATAAACATTTTTTATAATGACTAATAATATTAATTATTCATACAATAATATTTATCTATTTTACTAATTTTTAGCTCAAAAATAATCTAATCCGGGTAAAACATAACAAATTAATTAAATCAGAAAATAATTAAGAAAAAATATAGACTATAATACACATTTTTTATACATGAGTTTTAACAAAAAGTAAGTTGGAATATCTCGATTTAAATTTTTGAAAAGGTGAAGATTTGATGATTTGGGGGGCCGAAACGAGCAATCCGCTACGCGATAACGCCTAAGATCCGGTGTTAGCTTGCTACACTACCGAGAAGATACACTTTTTATGGGATGGGTGGGATCCAATAGGGTTTTTTTGCTTTAAATAGGGGGGAGGGGGGATCATTGCGTAATTTCTCACACATTCGAGCTAGGTCTGGACATATTAAATGGGTATTTATTTGATATTTTATATATGTGAAGTTCCATCGGGATGATTATGGGTAAAAATAGTTATTTTGGAATCAAGACGGAGAGTGAGGTGCATAAGATTTGACAAAATCGGCTAAGCTTGCAGAAGGTCCGTCTTCCAGCAGGGTTTTAGTAAAAATGTATAAGGAATCTGGAAAAAACTCAAAGCATGAAAGTTGTAGGCCTTTGAAATAGATTTCTTATGATAAATTATGGAGCCCAAATGGAGCTCTGTGCAAAAGGTTATGCCCGTTTTACATAATGGTATGCAACCATCACGGTCCTACCGCATTTTACCGCGACCGCGATGGCGAGGCAGTGCTCCAGCGATTTACCGCGATCAGGACCGCAGCCGCACCAACCGGGACGTGGTGGATGACTTGGGAAGTTATTCTTTTAGCCCTATTTCATCCCCCATAGCCCCAAAATATGAAAACTTGCTCTAGAAAGTAAAGCTCTCAAAACCCTAACTCCTCAAGGGTCCCTCCACCACCCAAGGTAAGTTTTAATGATATTCTAAGTTAATTTTAATTTCCCAATAACTTATTAACATCGGTAAACCCTCCAATCAATAGAGATTCGATTGGGACATCAACGTTGAGAAAAGGAAGCCTAAAACTCGAATTCAAAGGGATTGAACTTCAAAAAAGTAATGTTTTCACCCTCTAATTGATTTTAGCATTGGTTTAATGATTATAAACCCTAGTTTATGAGATATAAGTTGATGGGTTTGATAGAAAAGCATGAACGATTATAGGGTTAGTGTGTTGATTGTTGATTATTAGTTAAAGGTGTTGTTTACCTTATGGGTGATGAAGAATAATATTGATTATAATCGTTTGAAAATTTAAAATTTAACTAGGAACAAGAGAATGGGTTGTTGGATGTAGAGACACCATTAATAAGAACTATGAAGCTTTATTCTCACCAAGTGTTTGAGAAAATACATAAGTAACTAAAACATGAGTATTATTGCTAATATGGAATCCATTTGACTTGTATTGATATAAATTAAAGTTGAAAGGTTTGGCGAATGTTGTATTATGATAAAGAGTAGGAAGTTAAGGTATGTGAGGCTAACTTTCTATGTTTGGTAATTTTAATAATTCTCCCTATACTACATTTCTTTTACGACATAACTAATTGCCTCGGAAATATAGTTAAGCCTAGTTCCTTGAATAGTTGTAGAATTTCTATTCTCTAGCTTCATAACCCATTCACCACTTTCATTCTGAACGTTGTGAGCTCAGTTCGTATTCAATATAGACTTGGGTTTGATGACCCCGAGTCTTAGTATAGATTAATCAGTATGTTATAAATAATTGAAGTTTCAGTGTTCATAATCAGTTCAAGAATATATGTCTCAATCTAGTCCTATTCAGTATTCCAGTATTATGTAACTCAGTGTGATCCATTATTCAGTATCATGTAACTTAGTGTGATTCAATATTTCACTATCATGTATTGTAGTTTGATTCTCAGTACCTGAATGTTGAACACCTATATTTGGGCCTGAGACCGTAGTTTATATGCTTTATGCATACTTAGGCCTGAGGCCGTAGTTTATGCTTTAAGCATGTTTAGGCCTAAGGCCGTAGTTTATGTTTTATGCATGTTTGGGCCTGAGGCCGTAGTTTATGCTTTATGCATTTTTAGGCCTGAGGCCGTAGTTATTTATAGTATACTTGGGCTTGAGGCTGTAGCTTGTCCATATATATATTGGGGCCGATGACGTAGCTTATTCAGATAAAAAGGTTTTTCATCATTCAGACGAGGGAGTATTCATATCTTTACTTTCTTTGTTCAGTTCAGTTATCAGTTATCAATTATCATCAGTTATCAGTTATCATTTCAGTTATCAGTTATCATTTCAGTTATCAGTTCAACTATCAGTTATCATTTCAGTTATCAATTATCATTTCAGTTATCAGTTATCAACTACTGTTTCTGTTTATGTTTTATTAGCTACCATTTCAGTACCAATTATCAATTATCACTTATCAGCTTAATTTCAGTTTCAGCATTTTTAATTCTTTTTACAGTTGCTTTACATGCCAATACAATTCAAATGTAATGACGTCCTTTTTGCCCGAGGGTCCTGTATCACATAATGCAGGTAATAATTTACAGGTTGATGATTCAGAGCGCTAGGATTCTCGTACCAGCTACTTGGTAATCCCCAGTTCTTTCGGGACATTATCATTACTTTACAATCTTTCAGTATTTACAGATAGTGAGTATTGTTTTTTTTGTACTTCAGTAGAGGCTTCATAGACTAGAGTAACAGCTAGACAGAGTCGTGGGCTTTTCATATTAAGTTATGTTGTCTAGAAATATGTTTCAACATAGTATTAGTATTTTCGCACTTTAATTTTTATCATTCAGACTTTTAGTATATCAATATGTGTTAGTTTATTTTTCGCATTCAGTATGTTATGATAGCACATGTTCATTCACCCAGCCAGTTGGTTCGCTCGGTCACATGTAGTCAGGCACCGAGTGTCGTGTTATGTTCAGGCCCAGGTTTGGGGCATGACACGCTGGAATGGGGGTTCGGAGGACTTCACTACTTTTCTGCTCGGGGAAGGTGATGGCCTGTTTTTTTAAGTAGGTATAGTGCATGTATACACGACGCTGTACTATAGCGCGTCCTATATGTGCATTATACCTCTCGCCCTTTTTGAGTTCAAATATAGCACGGTTATTCACCGCGCTATACCTTAACGGACAAATCTGTTATTAAGGTATAGCGCGGTGAATAACCACGCTATATATAAAATGATACTCGATTTTCTTTTTACTTATTTTTGTCGCTTGAGTCCAAAAGAATCACACTTTGATTCTGGACTCACCAAACAGAGAGGGGTAGTAGGTAGGGGCGAATTTAGGGGGGCGAAACGGGGTTTACCGTGAACCTCCCTTCGTCGAAAAATTACACGGTATATATAAGGCAATATCTATTTTTTTACCACTATATATTAAATTTTGAACTCCCTTAATACAACCTAAACCTATAGTTTAGTGGTCAAGAAGGTTCAAAACCTTCCTAATAACATAGGTTCAATTCCCCCATTCGGTCCCCAAATAATGTGGGGACCTAATGCTAATCCAAACCCCGATAATTTTTTATCACGTTGAATGACCGGTCATTTTCTCTCCATTATATTATAATTTAATACTTATTTTTAATGTAGTTTTTTATATAAATTTTTATTTCATGAAAGTTGCCTTGATTTATTTCCTTTTGTGATTTTCTAATCTGAATAAAATTACTATTCCCACTGTTTCAATTGTCACATACATAGACGGCCTATCAAAGTTGCTCATAATTTTCATCTTTTTAACACATCAACTAAGACTAGTACTTATTAAATACAAATTTTATAATCCAATTGCATTAAATTAAATGGACACACTTCTCAATTTTCTTTTTGAACACTGTGCTTTATTATGAGCAATATTTTCTCTTTAGAAAAGAAAATTGTAAGACATGGGCCAGCCGGGCCTACTTAGATTAACTGCCTTGTCCTACTGGGCCCAACATTTGGGCTAATAATACCAACATACAAGCCTGGATGCCAGTCAACAATATAGATTATGATGATTGGAATGAGGAAATTTTGGCCTGTTCACACTGAGTAGAGATGACAATAGGGAAAACTATACTGTATAGTGGTTCCTAAGAGGATAATCCCCCTGGTCCATAATAAGTGTCAAATTTAGTTTTTTAATTTTGATCCAAAATAAATATTTAGTTAGGTAATCAAGAAAAAATTTAATTTATTTTTACTTTTTTACCCTTATGTGCATATTCCTAAAACATTCTCTCTTATCACATTAACTTATTAAATAAGGGTAGTTTAGTCATACTACGTAATTTTGTATAGAATTTAGTATTTTCTTAATGGGCATGCTAAAAGTAAATTGAACACTTATTATGGATCGGAGGGAGTAGCAAATAAAGTTTAGTATATTTTTTGTATATTAACACATAATATACACTACAAGATAATATGGAATTTGCAACAAATTTTATTGTTGCTATTTATTACATATTGTTGCAAAAAGTACTTTTGGCAACAACTTAAAAGTTGTTGCATGCCATTGCAATAAATGCTGATGGGAAAAGTTTTTGCAACAATAAAAGATGTTGTTGCAAAATATTGTTTTAACGCAACAAAGAATGTTGTTGCCATTAATTATATTTTGGTCACACAGTTGTACCTTATGAAATTATTTAGCAACGACAATTATTGTTGCGATAAATAATTATTTTTTCACAACAATATTACGTTGTGGCAAGAAAATTGGCGGGAGGGTAGTTAATATAGTTATAAAAGGATTTTAGCAACAAGTATTATTGTGGCCACAAAATCACTTTTTGCCAATAATGTTAGATTTTCTGTTATACAACTAGCAACAATAAATATGTAGTTGTTGCCAATAATACACAATTTACATTTTCTGTTGTTGCCAATAATACACAATTTACATTTTGTATCTTTTAAAACATCACAAATATGTATAAATTGATATATGATATATATTTGCAAAAAGTCAATACAACTGAAACAGAGTATTTTACATACTTTCAAAAACTAAATACCACTAAAACATATGGTTTTACTTAGAAAAAAGAACAAGGACATCTCCAAAAGTCATAATTTCTATTCTAATAACAACCTTAAAAGCAAATTTTCTTCCAGCAACTTGTGTATTGATGAACCATATTGCCATCTATGTTGGTTTACTCATGCTCACCCTACAAAAGAAGATAAATTATAATTATATTTTATAAGAAAAATCTATAAAGTACACAGGAATTTACTTTTACAAGAGTTAGATGAAGTTTTCTTACCGTGATGTCATCCATAAGTCTTGAACAACTCGCATCATTAGAACCACTTAAATTTGAAATAATGCTGAGAATTGTAGTAGAAACTCCATTCTGCTAAACATAGTACTTTCTTGTAAGAATTCAAATTATGAATACTACACATAGATATGTAGCAACTATGTATAACACTAGTACTACATTGCATATCTTAGTCAAGAACATTTCTAAGACTATGGGAGCGTGAGATAGGATATGGAGTTTGCAGTGTTTACTTAAATAGATTTTTACTAACTTACAATCTGTGTGACAACTCTTGGACTAAATGGAAACGCTTTTTTTTTTACTATTTATTGAAAGAAAAGCAAGGTGGATCTTTCAAAAATTTTGCAAATGCAGAAAGCTTTTTGACTCCAGTTTTCCTAGAAAGTGATCATTGTTTGTCTTATATATGCTATTCAGATTCTTTATTCTTTCTTTCCAGTAGTCTGTTATCATCAGGCATCATATTTGACTTATATTATTAATAGTAAGTTTGCTTTTAAAGAGTGTAGTCAATGAGTAGAGATTTTGGACAGAAATGGATCAAGGAGTGTAGTCAAAATGTATCATAATAATTACATAGTTCATACAGGGAACCAGGCAAAGATTGTTGCAGAACTTCATGTTGCTGCAGATAGGCATGTTACTATAGATCATCATTTCCAAATCCTTCCTTTTCAAAATTAATATATAGAATCCAGAGAGGCAGTCACAGATAATTCTCTCCTATTAAGAGGAAAATGACTAAGGCTCTAAGCTTCATTAAAGTGGAAGATAGAGCTGCGACTTAGACATCAATTATAGAAACTCATCATAAATATTACCATTCTATAAATCTTATAAGAAGACATCATACACGAAGCATAAAATATTAGATTTCAGGGAAGTAGAAAATGAACATAAGAAACTGAGATATGTCACGATTTGAAATCCCTACCTTGGATGCATTTAGGAACATATTTGTTAGCTATGCAATCAAAAAATGGTTCCAACACTTATTATATTTAGAGATCACATGAAGACAAGGTCAAATAACATAGAGTCATATGTAGTGTGGTTGTATTGCGATCACAGCTGGGAATGACGGATGCATTGTGGACTAAAATCTCATTGCATTTCATTTCATTCGAAAATCATATTAATATTGCAGAGTTAAGTGATTCGAAACAATGCAGAACAAGGTGCTCTAGTTGCTACTCTTCACTCACTCGACTATCTAATAGTTGCTACTCTTCATTTTTTTTAATCAAAAAGAGCAGCTATTCAACAAGCTATGCAACCAGGAGTTCGAATATCAGATGGTATATACAATGCTATTTGGTATTGTATCAGATGGTGCAGGTTTTGGGCAAACTTCTACTAACCAAGGAAAAGCAAAAGTCCAACAACCCTCTAAATTATCTCCTAAAACTACAGCTGCTAACAGGGAAATGCACAACTCTGACAAACATCTTTCTGCCTAGACTTTAGGGGTTACCAATGGTGGTTATAAGGGCAGTGTATGGACAGCAACAATAGTAAAGGATGGACAGCAACAATAGTAAAGCAGCAATAGAAAATAGTACCAGCTATCTCGTTGGAGGCTGGAATTTGCCACCTCCCAATCAGTTATTTTCATGCGCTCCTACAATACAAAATACAATAGCACATACAGTTATTCTACAGCAACAACAGCCTATTCCAAACACTTCAGCTGCTAGTCATAAAGGTGATCGACAACAAACAACAACTCTTAAATCAAGGCAGCAACAAATGGTCACAATCACTCTAAATATTTCAGCAGAGGAAAGAAGTCTCTTGGATGCTTTAGTATAATTTGCACGCTTAGTAGTACAATTTGCAACAAAAAAAAGCAAAAATGATAAAGAAATTGCAGAAATAGAAAATAGATTTTCTGCAGACAGTCTACAGATGATGGAGGATAGGGCACTTGCTACAGGAGTTTGTAATATTGCAAGAAGAGCAGCTATTCAACAATTGAAGCATTAATCGGGTAAAACAATTAAAGATAGAGTTCGTACCAGTTCTTCTCCAATCAGCAGCAATACGAAGTAACAAGCAGAACGCAACAGAGAATGAGCTTGTTCAAGAATAGCTGACGGCCAACCACTATACCCAAGAAAGAGACAATAACTAAAAAGCGAAAGCGGCGAAGGAGAGAAAGCATCGGAGCACCTCTTTTACTCTTATTATTAGGAGTATCATTCAATTTAATTCAATTTTTGCGTCATTCCAATTTGATCTTTCCAAAAAAACAATGAAGGTGGATTTTCCCCGCTAATCTTTCATTGATCCTACAAAATTCAATCACGGCTCTTCTCGGATCTTTCACTTTTATTCTAACAATTTCTTTCGCTAATATGGACCAATTTCTTCTCTTTTCCTTTGTTTTGAAAAGAGGTGGGCAGAATTCTTGTGTTTCTCGCTAGTTACAATAAGGGACTTGGAAATCTACATAATAATAACAACCACAAAAGATAGATTAGAGTGCTTACCGTTCTCTCCGATCACCAGCAATAAGTCATTCTCTCTGATCGGCAGCAACAAATCGTCGGTCTTATTATCAGCAGAAACAATAGATCTTCTTATCAGCACAAATAACAGGGGAAACATCTCTGAATTAGAATTGAAAAACCCTAGTAAGAATAGTTACTAGAGAGAGCAAAAAATCCGGGAAAGTAATTAAAAGGTTTTTCGTTTGGCCGCCTTTGTTTTTGGCGGAAAATTGAAACTTTGGGCCGCAACAAATTGCCCGCCCAATTTAACGTGTATTGCCAACAGAAAGTTTTTTAGTGTTGCCAACTCTATTTATAATTTAATTTTATTTTGTTAAACATTTTATTTTTGGCAACAACTAAAACTAGTTGTTGTGTATTGCCAACAAATAATTTTTTATTGTTGCCAATTTTATTTATAATTTAATTTTATTATGTTACAAATTCTATTTTTTGCAACAACTAAAACTAGTTGTTGCCATTTATTGAAATTCGGCAACAATGCTATAGTTATTGCTAGAACGTTGTTGCCATTTTAAAATTTATTATCAAAATCATAGCATATGGCAACAAAATTAACATGTTTGCCAACAAGAAAATTTTGTTGCCAAAAAGTCTATGCTATAGCAACAATTTTAATGAGTTGTTGCCATCTATCAATTTTAGCCAACAATATTTTAGCTGTTACTAAAACGTTGTTGCAAATTCTATACTTTCTTGTAGTGATACATATTTTATACATATATATATATATATATATATATATATATATATATATATATATATATATATATATATATATATATATATATATATATATAAATTGTATATTTGACTAGCGGATATGATTATTTTCGGTTGATAAAAAATAGCCAGCGTTTATCAAGACAATAAAAATAGCCACTATTTTGCTGCAACAGAGACCGATCCTATATAATATACGCGAGTTTGGTGTATTTGTGTACGAACTCCAGCATATTATGTTGGACCGGTATACTTTGCTGACTCCTATATAATATACGTGAGACCAGAGCATCGGTGGTCAAAACTCCAGTATATTATACTGGACATTTATGCTTGCTGAAACTCCAGTATATTATGCGGGAGTTCCAGCATAATTATACTTGAACTCCCGCATATTATACGGGAGTTCCAGCATAGTTATCCTGGAACTCCCGTATAATATGCGGGAGTTCAAGTATACTTATGCTGGTACTCCCGTATAATATGCGGGCGTATTTTTCAGATTTTGAACAATATTTTCACTCAAATTTATCTTTACATGAAAAGTGATTAAATTTTGATTACTTTTGAAATTAGGTTATTTTTGAATAACCAGTTATAAATCTAGTTATTTTTAAATTTCTCCCCAAATAAATACTTGCTCTATCCCAATTGAGTCGGTTCAAATTTCGAAAGTCAAAAATGAATTAATCTAAGTGACCAAGTAATAGATGCCTAAGTGCAAAAGTCTCCATTGCGCTTTTGAAAAGCTAGATTGGCCTGATCTATTAAATTTGTCGAAAAACAAGTTATCACATAATTAATTATTTTGAGATTAGGTATCTTAATTTCTTATATGGATAAACAAACTACTACAATCCTGATATAACTAATCTCGATTAGTCATACCATAATTTTATCTCAACCAAACGTGAAATAAACTCATCTCAAATTTAATTCAGAATTAATTATTGCTTATCCCTTATACCAATAATTAGTGTAATTTTCATGTAAACAAAGAAAGACAACTCATGAAACAGTTGTTCGTCAAATGTCAAGTTTTGTCTCCCTAATAATCACTTATCGAACATATGCAAGACTAAGTTGGCCCGCTAAGAAATACTATATATTTTTAGCTGCCCCACATACCAAATTATAGGTCATGTACACAAATAGTCATTAACAACTCATGTCTTTATTTTAAAGTTAGTATTTTAAATATTTTTAATTTTTAGCCAATAGTTTAATAAATTTTAACTGTCCGGACGATAACCCTTCTGCTCATGTCATTAACTTCAGGAGTTCAGGACTACACGTCTTTAACTTTTGAACTTGAAACTCTAAGTTCAGGACTTCAAGACTACATGTTCTTAACTTTTTAACCTGTAACTCTAAGTTCAGAACTTGAGAACTACATGTCCTTACCTTTTGAACTTGGAACTCTAAGTTCAGGACTTCAAGGTTACATGTCCTTAACTTTTTAACTTGGAACTCAAACTTCAAGACCAAGTATCCTTAACTTTTGAACTTGTAAGTCAAAGTTAAGGACCTATTGTCCTTAACTTTTGAACTTTCTTGTCCTTAACTTTTGAACTATCTTATCCTTAACTTTTGAAGGTGTAACTGAAAGTTAAGGTTTGTCTGTCCTTAACTTTTGAACTTGTAAGTCAAAGTTAAGGACTTATTGTCCTTAACTTTTGAACTTGTAACTGTAAGTTAAGCACTGCTTGTCCTTAACTTTTGAATGTTAACTGTAAGTTAAGGACTGTCGGTCCTTAACTTTTGAACTTGGAAATCAAAGTTAATGACCTATTATCCTTAAGTTTTGAACTTGTAACTAATGTTTGTCCTTAACTTTTCAACTTGGAAATCAAAGTTAAAAGATTTAAATTTGGGAGAGTCTACGACATTATTCTTTGGCTATGAATTGCAATCATTATTTTTGTTTCTTTTATTTTGTGTTTTCCAACTGAACCATGCAAGGAGAGCAGAAGGTTTACACCCTACTTAAAAAGTTTTGTTACTAACTTTTGAACCATGATTATTGAAAAGCTCTATTAAAGAGCTTTTGTCTTTTAGAGGAATGCTTACAAGTGATGTGCATTAGAATGACTATGTAGATAGGTTCCCCCACAACAACATAATGCAACAGTTATGGAGAAGGACGGTTATGGAGAAGGCACGGAGAGAGCGAAATAAGGGTTTGGGAAGAAAAACAAGGGAAGAAAGGGTAAAAATGTCTTTTCATATTAATTTTAATAAGGTAGTAGCTATTTTTGCTCAACATTGGAATTGCTGGATAAAAAATAAATACCACCTTAAATAGTGGTAAATCAATCAACTGTTAAGAAACATATTATTCATTTAAATTATGAGCATGAAATGATGCAACGAAATACTATTATATATTGATTTACTGACTGTTGAGGAGAGAAATACTTTTTCCGTGTTCACAAATTCTTCAATTATTTATATAATATGCCAAAATTAAAGTCAAACTAGATGTGTTAAAGAAGCTCTGATCCTACCAATCTGGGAGACAAAACGAGGCTTTCTATTAGAAAAAGTCTACAGGACATTTACAAGACAATGTAACCTATAAATTAAGTTACATAGAGCTAATATGGATATTCAACTGCCAGAGTTGCTCAACTAAAAGTCGAACTGCACCAGACTGAGGCAAAAAGAGTAAGGCGAACAATCTAATGTCAAAATGACTGTCAAAAGCCAGCCCTGATACAGTTTGAACAATTTTTTCTTGAAAAATAACCAGCAGACACAAATTAGAGTAAGTAGGTTAGCTCGGAATTCAAGCAGACGTTCCCCATGACTACATTGGTTGACCAGACCTCAGCTATCTATCTCCTTGACCAAAAACTGGAAAATATCTTCAAAAGAAACTGGGCAGTGGTAAGGAACCAAAATCGATAGCATCATCTTCATCGACTAGAGCGTTGATAAAAGATAGGACCAGACTGCACGGAAGAATTCATTTTGATCAGAAAAGAAAGGAAAATACCCTTTTCAGTAGCATGTAGTATGTTATAGTCAACAAAAACATATCAGAAGAGGAATAGAAGGCTCTAAATGCCGCATGCAGTATTTTATACTACTAAATGTGCCCATCCTTTTAGTGTAGCTGGGTATAATCATTTTCCAAAAAGAGAACATCATCAAGTGTTTTTTGCTATTGAAACCATGTCTAAAACATTTCATAAAACAACTGTGTCATCTATTCTGTTCAGAAATACAATGCAAAAAACTGCAGGCATGAATTAGCACTTTACAATGCATAATCTACAATAGCAATGACCTCATAGCGACTTCATACTTTGCTTCATAAAAGGAGTCAGAAAAGCATACAAACATAAGAGCCTTTGTGGCTGGGATTTCAACTGTTCTTAGTCGAACAAATAAATATGAACAGAGAAAAATCTTTATTTGATTCTGTCTCCTACACACACACCCCCCAACCCCCGCGCCAAATATAACTTTTGATTCTCCATTTTGCTTCTACTATTAGACCTATAATTATATAACAAGGATAAGTAGGGATTCAAATGTACAGTCATAACCATCTCTCCACCCTCTATTTATACATGTAATATGTACATATACAACTATGACTACTACGCCTCAATCCCAAGCTAGTTGTGGTCGGTTGTATACATCCTCAATTTCTTAACTACTCTATTTTAGGTCCATGATATTTCAATACTCCGTAATTAACTAGGAAATCTCTAATATACTCTAGTGATCTAATATACTACGAGCCTTCTAGTTGATATCACCTATATGGATTTTCAACTTCCTTATGTTTTCTAACTTTTTGCAAGATCTGCCTGGATATTCTAGATCTTTTGAGATAACTTCTTTCCATGTAAGGTCTACCTCTTTCTCTTTCAACATCGTCAATCACCATTTTTGCACATATAAGAACTGATGCATCTAGAGGCCCACTTAACACGTGGTAAGACCATCTCAAGCGACATTCTTTTGTTTTATCCTCTATATGTGCTACATGTACCTTATGACAGATGTGATCATTTCTGATCTTATTTAATCTTGTGTTCCACACATCCATCTTAACATTCACATCTCCGCAACACTTACTTTGTGGATAGGTTGGACTTTAGAGGCCTAACATTCACTCTCATACAACATTGTTAACCTCACGGCCATTCTATAAAACGTGTCTTCCACTTTAGTAGGTATCTTGCTATCACATTACACTTTTGTCGCAAACTTCCATTTCAGCCATCCTATTTTAATCCTATATGTAACATCTTTCATCTATCCTTTTTTTTTCTTTGATAAGGTAAAGTAAAAATAACATCTTCATCTATTATTCAATTCTCCTCTAACATTGAGACTAGCTATCTAAACTCTCTACATTTGGGTACCTCAATTCCATCTAATCTCACCTTAACTTCGTTCCTATCTCGTTGGCCAAACTAGTGGTGCATGTATTCTAACTTACCCTACTTATCTTGAATCCTTTACTCTCTAAGGTATTTCTCTATAGCTCGGGCTTTTCATTGACAACCCCATTACTTTCATCAATTAAGAAGTATCGTCTGGAAAGAGCATGCACCATGGTAACCTCATCATACATATTGTTGGTTAGGTTGTCCATGACAAGGGTAAAAAGGTATGGGCTTAGCATAGAGCCTAGTGTAAACTCACAGTGATGGGGAACTCCTCAATCCTCTGTGTCTTCTACCGCCGGTCTCACACTTGTGACAGTTGCTTTTTACATACCGATTATGACATTTATATATTCAACATGAGTTCATTTATTTTGGCACTCTATTATATGCTTTCTCTAAGTCAATAGATATCATGAGTAGGTCCTCTTTCTACCTATAAATTTACATCAATCTTCTTGGTAAAAATATTGCCTCTATTATAGACCAACCAGGCATAGATCCGAATTGGTTCTCCCTGGTAGTGGACCTACGTCTCCGCTTGATTACTCTTTCGTGTAGCTTCATCGTATGGCTGAAAAGTTAATGCCCTGATAGTTAGTACAACTTAGAATATCTCCTTAGTTCATGTATATGAAGAATCAAAGTACTCTTCCTCCACTTGAATGGCATCTTTCCACTCATCAATATAACATTAAATAGCTAGGTAAGTCATTCTAGTCCAGCCTGCGCGAGGCACTTCCAAACCTCTAATACGGACACCATCAGGTCCACAATTTTTTCTAACTTCCACGTTTTTTCATGGCAATCTTTATTTCTATGAGTCTAATCCTAAGAGTGTAGTTATAGTTGTTGTCTCGAACAAAAGTATGAAGATTCGCAAAGTTATCCTCATGGTTTGAGTTGAACAATTGATCAAAATAGGCTCTTCATCTCTTTTTGATCTCACTATCTCCTTGTAAGACTATCTATGACTCATCCTTAATGCACTTTAACCTAGTTCATATCTTTACTCATCTTCTCGCTTATACATTTTGTTTTCTCTTCTCATATCCCTAACTTTGGTACGAACATCTAGAGCTTTCCCTCTAGCTCTGATGATTACTTTCTTGGCTTCTCTCTTAGCTCTCTTGTTTTCCTCAAATGCTTCTCTTCCTTATGATTTTGGCAGCTTCCTATAGCACTCCCTCTCAAGTCTTTTTTTATCAGAAGCACCCCCACTCGGTCTTAACAGCTTTTTACACTTCCCCATTCCACCACCACAATTCTTTGTGTCGAGTCCCTAGACCTTTAGACACTTGTAGAACTTCACTTGCTACTTTCTAAATGTTACTTACATTTCTTTCCATTCGGTATCTATGTATCCTTCTATGTCCCATGCCCCTGCTTTCTGTAACTTGTCCTTAAATGCTACTTGGTTTGTGCCATTTAGTACCCACCCCTTAATTCTTGATATCTTAGTCCTTAGATGCAAAACTCGTCCTCTTCACATCTAAGACAACTAGTCTATGGTGGGAAAAAGTTGGTGTTTCTCATGGTATAACCTTACAATTATTAATGTGGCTCTATCACGGCATCGAATAGCCCAAAGCTAAGAGAATTTGATACTCCCTCTGTCCCAATTTATGTGATGGTGTTTGACTGGTCATGAAATTTAAGAATGAGAGATAGATTTTTGAAACTTGTAGTCTAAAACAAGTCACAAAAATTTGTGTGACTATTAATCATCTCACTAAAGGTAAAATGAAAAGTCTAAAGTTAAATTGTTACTAAATATAGAAAGTTGCCATTCTTTTCAAGACTGGGACCGACTAAAAAAGAAAGAGTGTCGCATAAATTCGGATAGAGGGAATAACATTTTTGAGCTAACATTTTACTCCAGACCAAGACACAGTTTTCAGTAACTAAACATTTTGCCCTGTTGTATGATTATGGCTTCTACTCCTTAACTGAACATGTGACATCATTTTGTAACTGTTCCACAAGAATGCTAGTCTACCATTTCTTCTCTCTAGCTATCTGCAGCTCCAATATACATTCCAACATCAATTCTCAAGTACCAACTTTTCCAATCAAATTTACAACAGATAGTAACACTTGCCATTCTTTTTTCTTTTAGTAGCTCTTAAGATAATCCTGATCACTATAGCTCTTGAAGTGAATATTCAAGATTCCTTATCAAAGAAGAAAAATAGTCAATATTCCATTTACTGTAGTGCAGATGGACAAACCTTGTCATCAGTTAGATGTAATTTGAATTAAAATATGTCAAGCTCATACCATGGACATGGGAATAAATTGTACTAAGGCCAAAACTTTTCTCTCTGGAGCTAAAATTGGAACTCAGTTTAATTATATACATCAGTACTGGACTTATCAGATGGTTAGATAGAGGCTCCACAAGATGTGAAGAATCTTTGAGCAAACTACAGCTGCATAAGATGCAAGATATTCTCATTGGATTTTTTTTTTTTTTTTTGGATAGGTAACTGAAAGAGTTTTATTGATGTAAAGAGGGGGCCAACTTTAAGAAAAAGTTGGATAGGAGTACATCCAAAAGATAACTCTACAGAGGGTAAAGAACTAAGAAGCTCAGCCAATGCCTCCGACTCTAAAACATTTGACGAGGTATTGCACCAAAAATTAAGCAAAAAATATACACGTGTGCTTTAGATTAACTACATTGTCCTTTTAACTCAAAAAGATATTCTCAATGGATCAACTCAAGCTTATTCTATAATCTTTAGTTTATACCAGTAATTACTAATAGTAAAAAAATCAAAAGAAACAGAAAGCCTAAAGTGGAGCGCAAAACAAGAACAGGGAGTCATTATCACATATGCAATCCTGTCTGTCTTATTATGAGAAAAAGAACGCATTTTACTTTGTAAAATCAAAAGGGCCACCTAATCAGACCTAAAAACTGTCTAGAATTCAAGAATTGAGGAGCGAATGTCAAAATCTCCATCATTGGACCGGAAAACTGATAGCAAAGTAGAACGCGTCCCTCCACTGGATATTCTATGTAGAAACAACAATCAAGCTATGTATTAGTATATCTTGAGAGAAGATATGAGTAAGTAGGAAAATTATAGGGTCAAGAGTCATAATAAAACCTGACAAGCACTAGAACGAAGAGGACCAAGTAGAAACCCAGCTTGAATATCCGAATCTTCTTCTCAGACTCAATGAACCTAAAAACTTCAGTCACATCAATAAGATGCTGCCGGTTTAAGAATCTGCAATGCAATAACACCTCCCTTAGTTAAGATTTAAAAAAAGCAATCTAAGAAAGCATCTAAGAACAAATATTATAAATTGTATCTAGAACCCTTTGTGTCAGTGTCATGTAAACAAGACAAGCTGCATTGTCACAGCAGAAGAGACACAAACGAATACTGACTGAAAGAAAACCAATATAGAGATATCATCTGGACCGCATACCCTTCTAATTCTCATACTCTCTCGGACATTCTTGTCATCGTGGTTGAGGGAGTTTATTCCACCCACTAGGTCAAGAGTTCAAGGTTGGTAGAAGAGGAAGAAAATCAGGAGCAAAGGTTCAAGTCTCTCACGAACGTATGAAGCTCCGCAGTTATCCTTGTTATTTGTGTTGAGCAATTGATCAGAATAGCAGCATCGCTATCTCTTTTGGTTCACTGTCTCCTCACTCCTGTCACACCTTGTTGGAAATTGTCCTTACCTTCTCTTTGATTTGAGAAAAGAAATTGTTCTCCCACAATCATTTTACCTTAACTTATAAAGTTCTTTCTCCATTTCTAACATCCCTAACTTCAAGTACAAATCGTTATGCTTTATATGAGATTTTGCTAATTGTCTTCTTAACTTCTTTTACTATTGCTCTCTCCATCTTTTGATGTCAATAATTTTCTATACCGGTCTCCTTTTGCTTAAAATCTTCATGCACCTTATTCATTCCACCACCATGAATTTTTGTGGTAGATAATAGACAGGCTTCAGAGCTTTTTGTGACACTGAATGTCATCAATTTCCTCTTAGTTTTTTGTTCAATTTAGAAAGCATTGCACATGTATCTACTATAATAGAATAACGCTCTTACTTTTTCTCATACTACGTTTAGCAGTTTTTAGATCTCGCAAAAGTTTCTTGAGATGTAGTTATGAACAGCTCAATCATAACATATTTGGAAGTATAAACATAGAATTTGGCAAGTGGTCTATCAACGTCTGAGCTTAACCATTGACTGAGAAGCAGCTCGTACTCCTCCTTATCACATATAATATCTGTCTATCTAGAACATTCAGATTCCTAGCGTGTACATCTGTTAGAATGGTGTTTTACAGTAAACTGAATTACCACCAGTTATAGGCATAGTTGCAAACTCCACAACTCCAAAAAGACCTTAAGTGGTATCTCTTTAACACATTGAAAGGACATATTAATAAGAGATTTATTTATCATAAATAAGATGTAAATGTACAGTTTATAACTTAAGTAATAGCATCATGTCAAATATTAATCTACCAAGCTCCTTCACTAATTTCAGAAAGTAATAGCGACAGAATAAAATAAGATCAAAGCAGTGGGCTGCATAGCAGCATTAGTAAGCAATGAGGCCGCATTCTTACACAGACACCAAATTCTCCACAATACTTTGACAAAACAAAACAGCAGAACAAGTAATCAGAAGATTACCAAACACCGACATTTTTTAATGTAAGCCATAAGTATCTCCCATTTAAGAAAAGAAACTTACTTTCTGGCATTATAGTAAGCAGGAGGAAGCATTAGCAGGAAGATAAACCAATGCCCTGTGATAAGGAATAGGAAGCAAAATGCACCATGTAAAATATACTCTTTAAGGACCACATAGTTGATACGAGACGAGGACTCGTAAGGGTTCATATAATCAGCTTCCAAATCTGTTAAACACACAATCTACAGAAAGCAAAATAAAACTTCAGACACAAGAAACAAGGAATTAAGTTAATGTGCACAAAAAGAACAATTTAGGGGTACTTGAAATAAAGTAAATAACTGATAAGAACCTTCATAACTGCAAGAACATTTAGACAGCAGAAATTTTTTTTTTTTCTGCCACAGACCCAGAAAATTATACAACAAAAACTCAAAACTTTTAGTGATCAACTTCAACGCAAGTCTAAAAAGATTCTCTTTTATGATAAGATGAACATATTAGCTGGAACTTTGATGACTCCTAGAAATAACATACAATAAATACAACAAAAAAAATTAACAATAATTAATTAACTACGCACTAATCACTAGCAATACTTTGTTATCCATAAATAACCATTAAATTCGTGGGAAAAAATATAACTTTCCCAAACATCATTTGTGAAATAAACATTTAAATTAAATTTTCATTTATCTTTCAAAAACCTTATGAAGGAGAAACAAAGAATAAAAGCCGAAGGGAGTTTGGGTGTAAAGGCCAGAAAGGGTACCTGATAGATGATTAATGAGATGAGGGAAATATTAATGACTAAAAATATCAGCCAAAGAATGGGTTCCCAAGCCATTTTTTCTTTTTTGCTTTCTGTTTGTTTTGTTTTTTTCACATACAGAGGAAGAAGAAACAAATCTGTAAAATGGTGATGATTGTTTAGAAGAAAACCCCAGCAAATGTAGTATGATGGCTGGTGTTTTCTTGGGAGGAACAGCCCCAGGCAAAAGAAGAAAAAGTATTCAGGGGGTGTATTTGGCCTTTTACAGAGAGTTGATGGAACAAATGAGACATAGTATAATTTAGGAAGTTTTGTCTAAGCTATTTACTTTTTGTTGTGTTCCAAAAAAAATATTACTTTTTTAAATTTGGACACAATTTAGAACTTTCAATTCCTTAATTAGAAGCTTTTATAAATACATAATTAATCTAGACCCCTTTTAATTTATTTTGAATCATAAATTCCAAAAATCTTTTTTATCTTTAAATTCTGTACTAATCAAATAGTATTAGTGATGGATTGAAATGGAGGGAGTACATTTTATTGTACCAAAAAAGAAAAATTTGATGCGGAAAATCAAATGTGTATAAATTTATTAGTTAGGAGTAATAGAAGATAAATGGCCAAAAATATATGTAGACCCCCTAAACTTGCCCAATAATTCCATTTAGATACCTAAACTCCAACTAGTCCTATTTGATACCAAATTCAGGTATCACTACAGTGAAACAAGGGAAGAAGTAGTACAAAGGAAGAAAACAGAAGAAGAGAAGAAAAGAGAAGAAGAATTTAGAGAATAAGCAGAGGAGAACAAGAAAACTTAATTCATATCAATATGACTTTTACATTTTTGATGTACCTCTTATTTATAGTATTTGTAATGAAGCTAAAATTCTGAAAATAAAAGAAAGGGGAAATACAACACTAACTACTTTACCTGCCAAAATCTAGGCAACTACATTTCAAAAACTAATCAGCCAATATGTGTATCAATACCCCCAGATGAACAACACCAGTGTCCTCAAGGGTGAAGGAGGGGAAACGAGCTTTAAGGGTAGAGGCTAATTTCCAAGCAGCATAGGAACAATCCAAACCAATCAACTTAACCAAACACGGAGCTACAGACTTGTTACCCTTCTTGATCGGCCTTATTTCTATAATCGACTCACGAGTGGGGCAAAATCAACTAGCCAAATCAATCACAGGCGGGTGTATTATTTCAGTAGGTACTTCATGACAAAATTTAAGCCGGAAAACGTGAAATGTGGGATGGATAAGAACTTCAGGTGGAAGCAGCAGTTTATAAGCAGCAGCTCCAATTTTTTCAAATATAGTAGGGGAAGTCAACTTGTGATAGGGAAAGGTTGATACGGAATAATGTCTCTATGGTTATATCTTGACAAAGACCCAATCACCAACTTGGAATTGTCTATCTAATATTTGGTCATTAGCTTGAGCTTGCATTCTTTTTTGTGCACAAGTGAGATGAAATTTAGCCAATTGAAGTTTGAACCCACGAAGCAGGGAAAAGGTCCTCAATTGAGTCGACCTCTGAATCTCCAGGTAAGTAAGGCATGTGTAATGGAGGGTGATAACCACAAAGAAGCTCAAAGGGTGAAGTTTTAATAGCAGAATGTGGACTAGTATTGTACCACCATTCAACTAAGGCAAGGAAGGAGGACCAGTCAGAAGAAGAATCAGTGCAAAATCACCTAAGGTAAGTTTCCAAACAACGATTAAGCACATCTGATTGACCATCAATTTGAGAATGGTAAGCAGTGGAGGTATTAAAAGTGACACCTTGAGCAGTAAGAAATTCTCTTCAAAAGCATCTAAGAAGATAGGGTCTCTGTCACTTGTAATGGAAGCCTAAAATCCGTGAAGTTTGAAGGCATTATCCAAAAAATAGGGATGCGGGACTGAGCAGTATAAGGATGAGCCAAAGCAACAAAGTGAGCATGTTAGGTAAGGCGATCAACAATGACCTATATAATTGTTTTGCCTCGAGACTTAGGCTAACCTTCTATGAAATCCATTGTGATGTCTGTCCAAGAAAGAGCAAGAATAGGCAAAGGTTTGAGAAAGCTAGGAGAAGCACCACTATCATACTTGTTTCTTTGGCACACATAACATTTGTGAAAAAATGTCACAATGTCAGTTGTGATTCCCTTCCTATAAAAATAAGTAAGAATCTTCCTCATAGTGGCATAAATACCAAAGTGGCTCCCAGGGGGAGTGTAATGCCATAATGTGCGTATTTTTTGTCTCTAAGCATCATTGTTACCAACTAGCATCTTACATTTCCTTCTAAGCTGATCATTCACACAAGTGAAATGCTTCTCATGTTGTTGTTGCAAAGAAGCAATCACAGCCTTCAACTCAGGATCTGAATACCAACTAGCTTGAATGTTCTTCCATAAATCAGCTTGAACAAAAGAAAGGAGCATGTATTTCAATGAAGCACCTTGAATTCTAGAAAAGGCATCTGCAGCTACATTCTCTTTGCCCTTCTTATAGTGGACCTCAAAATCAAAAGGTAAAAGCTTATCCAACCACCTAATTCGAGAATCAGTATGGAGCTTCTGTTCCAAGAGGTATTTAAGTGCCTTCTGGTCAGCTCTGACAATAAAGTGTTGGTTGAGAAGATAATGTGACCACTTAGTCACAACAATAACTAAAGCAAGCAGCTCTCTTTCATACACAGACAACGCAACATGTCGAGGGGCCATTCCTTTGCTAATAAAGGTTATATGATGTTTGTTTTGCATAAAGCCAACACTAATATCAAATCCATTGGCATCAATCTTAATAAGAAATAGTAAGGAATGATTTGACAAGGCCAAATTTGGGCAGTAGTGAGAGCCAGTTTAAGCTCAGCAAAATATTGGGAAGTAACCTCAGTCCATAAAAAGTTATCCTTATTTAGCAAGTTAGTTAGAGGTCGACTAATAAGGCCATAGCTTCTGATGAACTTCTTGTAGTACCCATCTAACCCCAAGAAACCTCTTAGTTGTTTTACATTTATGGGAGTAGGCCGGTGCTGCACAACCTCTATCTTCATTGTGTCGGTAGCAACCCCCTAGGCAAAGATAAAGTGCCCCGGATATTCCACTCTCGGCATACCAAAAACACATTTGCAATGCTTGGCTAATAAAATGTTCAGTAGTATGAGATCAAAGACCTGTTGTAAATGAAGAAAATGATCCTACATGTTCTCACTGTAGATGAGAATATCACCAATTCAAACAAGTAAAAATCTTCTGAGAAGATCCTAAAAAACATGTTTCGTTAAGAATTAAAAGGTGACCAAATATTCATAGTGTCCCATATGTGTTATTAAAGTTGTCTTAGGTATATCCTCAAGGTCCATCCTGATCTGGTGGTAACTAGATCTGAGATCAATTTTAGAAAAATAGAAACCCCTGATAGTTCATCCAGCAGGTCATTAATAATGGGGATGGGAAATTTATCCTTGATAGTGTAGTGGTTTAGATACTTGTAGTCCACACATAACCTCCAGGTGTCATCCTTCTTACCTACCACTACCACAGGTGAGTCAAAAGGAGTGTTATTGTACTGTATGACCCATTGTTGTAGTATTTCTTTTACCAACTTCTCAATGATATCTTTCTTTATAGAAGAATATCAATAATGCCGGATATTGATTGGTTTGGTACCAGGTTGCCATGGAATCATTTGGTCAAATTCACCCCTTGTAGGAGGTAATGCAGTAAGTGTTGAGAATACCTACTTATATGTTGTAAACATGTCTTAGAGTGACTAAGGCATCGGCTCATCATTACGTAAATGGAAGGCTAGCATAAGTACATCACTTCCATGAGCAGGTAATAGTTCCTCAAACAACACTTGTAGCATATACAACTGAACATGGTCACCTTGATACTTGTGAACAACTTTATAACTAGAGAGTCTACAATCTTCTTAAACTCCTCTAAAAAAATGATGTTTGCCCTGGTAGTTAAAGGTCATAGTTAGGGCTGCATAGTCCATTGTAACTGGACCTAAGGTCTTCATCCATAAGGCTCCCAAAACCAAATCATATCTACCAACAGGAAAGACAATGAGGTCAGATACATATATAGTACCCTCTAGCATCCATTTGAAATCCTTCACCACTTCTAAAGTGGCTTCAAGGGTATTGGTGCCTAATCTGACATAGCTCAACACAGTTGGAGTAACTGTTTAACCTAGCTTCATTGTAGTTGATGAGTCTATGAAATTATGGGTGCTCCCACTATCTAGGAGAATCTGAATAGGTTGTTTATCACTATAACCTATAACATAAATGGTCTGTGCTCCCTAAATACCAGCTAAGGCACATAATGAAATGTGAGTATGTTCTTCTTCAATAGTAGGCCACTCCTCAGGAAGTATCTCATCTTCAGAAATGATGTCTCCCTTTTTTTGTAGTTGCAACACCATGTCCTTAAAGTTCTAAGATAAACGACTATTTTGGAATATTACATTTGTGACTTGCAGTGTATTCTTCATCACAGAAATAATAGAATCCTTGGGTCCTTTTTGCCTACATTTCAACTAGAGAAATAGTTCTCTTGTTCCTAGCACGTAATGCCAATCGAGGTGTATGACTAACTGCTGAGTGGAGAGGAGGTTTGAGGCGTTGGTTATCATAAGAAATTCTCCTAGTATTAGAATAACCAGTTGAAGTATGTTTCTTAACTCTAGCATTAGCAACCAAAGGGGTGTCAGCTAGCCTAGCTAGCCTGTAGGCTTTAGGCTCATGTATCATAATAGGATTTAATAATTCCTCCTTTAAACTTCCAAGGAAGCAAGAGATAGCTTTCTCAATAGTTAAGTTGCTGAGCTACCAATCTATCAAAGGCAAATTGGAACTCTCTAACAGATCCTATTTGTTTTAACTGTTTCAATTCCAGCATAGTATTAGAAAAATCACCAAAAGTCTTGATAAGCAAGCTATGTACTCATCCTACACAGGTAGCATAGGTAAATTCCTATGCTTAAGGTATGATCAATGCCAAGCTAGTGCTTCATCATCGAGGTTCATAGCTACTAACCTCACTCTCTGATTGAGAGGAGTTTCATCCTCTGCAAAATACTGTTCGATTCTATACAATCAAGTTTTCAAATTTTCTCCATTGAATCGAGGACAAACCAGGTTATGACTTCAATTAGCATTATCACGGTAAGGATTTGGGCCTAGAATACCCTGACTTGACTGAAACATTTTGTCCATAACAGCAGATGTAGATGCACTATCCTTCGATTGTTGATTCAATTCCAGTCCATCAAAGGAGTGTTTGATAGAACTGGCCATCTGCAAAATTTCACCATGACGTTTGTCCAAATCATCTCATAATTCCTTTGTTTTTGTGCCAATTTTGCTCGAAGATCTAGTTATTGAGCTGCTAGATCTTCACATTGCTCCTGCAAATCCACGGATGGATTACCAGTTACAACATCAACAACTCATCATGGGCCCATCTTCTACGAGGCTTTGATACCAATTGATACCAAATTGAGGTATCACTCTAATGAAACAAGGTATGAAGTAGCATAAATGAAGAAAACAGAAGAAGAGAAGAGAAGCAAAATTTAGAGAAGAAGCGGTGGAGAACATGGAAACTTAATTCATATCAATATGACTTTTACATTTTTTGATGTACCTCTAATTTATGGTATTAGAAATGAAGCTAAAATGCTTAAAACAATAGAAAAGAGAAATGTAAACACGCTAATTGTGTGACACATCACTTACTACTTTTCGCGCCAAAATCTAGGCAACTACATTTCAAAAACTAATCAGCCAATATGTATATCACTATTGGACATCTATATGTGAAGCTATTTACTTTTTGTTCGATTCCAAAAAGAACGATCCTCTTCTAAATTTGGACATAATTTAGCTTAAGCTTTCAATTCTATCCTTGATGAGAAGCTTTAATAAACACAAATAACCTGGACCCCTTTTTGACTTGTTTTGAATCATAAATTCCAAAAGTCTTTTTTTTTAATCCTAAATTTCATACTCAATCAAACAGTTTCACATAGATTGAAATGGAGGGAGTACTTTTTATTGTACAAAAAAAAAAAAATTGATGCGAAAAATCAACCACGTCTAAATTTATTAGTTAGGAGTAATAGAATATAAATGGCCAAAAATATATGTAGACCCATAAACTTGTCCAACTATTCCATTTAGATACCTAAATTCAAACTTGTACCTATTTGGTACCAAATTAAGGTATCACAACAATGAAACAAGGGAAGAAGTAGCACAAATGAAGAAAACAGAAGAAGGGAAAAGAAGAGAAGCAGAATTTAGAGAATAAGTAGAGGAGAACACATAAATTTAATTCATATCAATATGACTTTTACATTTTTTATGTGCCTCCTATTTATAGTATTTGTAATGAATCTAAAATGCTGAAAATAAAAGAAAAGGGAAATCCAAACAAGCTAATTGTGTGACACAACACTAACTACTTTACCCGCCAAAATCTAGGCAACTACATTTCAAAAACTAATCGGCCAATATATGTAAATACCCCCGGATGAACAACACCCTTGTCCTCAAGGGTGAAGGAGGGGGAACGAGATTTAAGGGCAGAGGCTAATTCCAAAGCAGCATAGGAACAATTCAAACCAGTCCACTTAAACAAACACTGAGTTGTAGCCTTGTTACTCTTCTTGATCAGCCTTCTTTCTATAATCGATTCAGGAGTGGGGGAAAATCAACTAGCCAAATCAATCACTGGCGGGTGTATTATTCCAGTAGGAACTTCATAACAAAATTTAAGCTGGTAAACGTGAAATGTGGGATGGATAAGAACTTCAGGTGGAAGCGGTAGTTTATAAGCAACAACTCCAATTTTTTCAACTATATGATAGGGGCCAAAGTAGCGAGAAGTCAACTTGTGGCAGGGAAATGATGATAGGGAATATTGTCTGTATGGTTAAATCTTGACAAAGACCCAATCACCAACTTGGAATTGTCTATTTGATCTTTGGTCATTAGCTTGAGCTTGCATTCTTTGTTGTGCACGAGTGAGATGATATTTAGCCAATTGAAGTTTGAAATCATGAAGCAGGGAAAGGTCCTCAATTCAGTTGACCTCTGAATCTCTAGGTAAGTAAGGCAGGTGTAATGGTGGGGGATAACCACAAAGAAGCTCAAAAGGTGAAGTTTTAATAGTAGAATGTGGACTAGTATTGTACCACTATCAGATAAGGCAAGGAAGGAAAACTAGTCAGAAGGAGAATCAGTGCAAAATCACTTGAGATAAGTTTCCAAACAGCGGTTAAGCACCTCTGATTGACCATCAATTTGAGGATGGTAAGCAGTGGAGGTATTCAAAGTGACACCTTGAGTAGTAAGAAATTCTCTCCAAAAGAAGCTAATGAAGATAGGGTCTCTATCACTTGTAATGGAAGCCTGAAATCCATGAAGTTTGAAGACATTATCCAAAAACTAAGGATGAGGGACTGAGCAGTATAAGGATGAGCCAAAGAAATAAAGTGAGCATGTTTGGTAAGGTGATCAACAATGACCTATAGAACTGTTTTGCCTCGATATCTAGGATAACCTTCTATGAAATCCATTGTGATGACTATCCAAGGAAGATCAAGAATAGGCAAAGGTTGGAGAAAGCCATGAGAAGCACCACTGTCATACTTGTTTCTTTGGCACACATAACATTTATGAATAAAGGTCACAATGTCAGTTTTGATTCCCTTCCAATAGTAATAAGTAAGAACCCTCATAGTGGCATCAATACCAGAGTGGCCCCAGAGGTTGTGTAATGCCACAATGAGAGTATTTGTTGTCTGAAAGCAGCATTGTTTCCAACTAGTAGCTTACCTTTCCTTCTAAGCTAATCATTCACCCAAGTGAAGTGTTTTTGAGGTTGTTGTTACATAGAAACAATCAAAGCCTTCAACTCAGGATCTGAATACCAACTAGCTTGAATGCCCTTCCATAAATCATCTTGAACAAAAGAATGGAGCATAATCATCAATGAAGCACCTTGAATTCTAGAGAGGGCATCTACAGCTACATTCTCTTTGCCCTTCTTCTAGTGGACCTCAAAATGAAAAGGCAAAAGCTTAACCAACCTCCTAATTTGAGAATCAGTATGGAGCTTTTTCTCCAAGAGGTATTTAATTGCCTTCTGTTCACTTTTGATAATAAAGTGATGGTTGAGAAGATAATGTGACCATTTAGTCACAGTAAAGACTAAAGCAAGAAACTCTCTTTCATACACAGACAAGGCAGCTTGTCAAGGGGCCAGTCCTTTACTAATAAAGGCTATAGTATGGTCGTTTTGCATAAAAACAACACTAATACCAGATCCACTAGCATCAATCTCAATAAGAAATAGTAAGGAAAGATTTGGAAAGGCCAAAATTGGTGCAGTATTGAGAGCCAGTTTAACCTCAGCAAAGTATTGTGAAGTAGCCTTAGTCCATAAAAAGTTATCCTTCTTTAGCAAGTCAGTTAGAGGTCGACTAATAAGGCCATAACTTCTGATGAACTTCCTATAGTACCTAGTTATTCCCAAGAAACCTCTTTGTTGTTTTACATTTGTAGGCGTAGGCCAGTGCTGCACAGCCTCTATCTTCATTGGGTCAGTAGTAACCCCCTAAGCAGAGATAAAGTGCCCCAGATATCCACTTTCGGCATACCAAAAACACATTTGGAAGGTTTGGCTAATAAATTGTTCTGCGGCATGAGATCAAAGACTTGTTGTAAATGAAGAATATGATCCTACAAGTTCTCAATGTAGATGAGAATATCATAATTCAAACAAGTAAAAATCTTCTGAGAAGATCTTAAAAAACTTGTTTCGTTAAGCATTGAAAGGTGACCAAATATTCATAGTGTCCATGTGTGTTTTTAAAGTTGTCCTAGGTATATCCTCAAGGTCCATCCTGATCTGATGGTAACCAGATTTGAGATCAATTTTAGAAAAAATAGAAGCCCCTGATAATTCATCTAACGGGTCATAAATAATGGAGAAGGGAAATTTATCCTTAATAGTGTAGTAGTTTAGATACTTGTAGTCCATACAGCCATCCATCTTACCTACCACCACCACAGGTGAATCAAAAGGAGTGTTACTGTACTGTATGACCCATTGGTGTAGCATATCTTTTACCAACTTCTTAATGATATCTTTCTTCATAGAAGAATATCTATAATGCTGGATATTGATTGGTTTGGTACCGGGTTGAAATAGAATCGTTTGGTCAAATGCATCCCTTGTAGGAGGTAGTGGAGTAGGTTTTGAGAATACCTACATATAGTTTGTCAACAAGTCTAGGAGTGACTGAGGCATCATCTCATCATTATGTAAATGGAAGGCTAGCATAAGTACATCACTTCTATGAGCAGGTAATGGTTCCTCAAACAACACTTGCAGCATATACAACTGAGCATGGTCGCCTTGATACTTGATTACAACTTTAGAACTTTACAATCTTCTGAAACTCCTTTCAAAAGATTATGTTTGCCTTGGTAGTTAAAGGTCATAGTTAGGGATGAATAGTCCATTGTAACTGGACTTAATGTCTTCATCCACAAGGCTCCCAAAACCAAATCATATCTACCAACAGGAAAGACAATGATGTCATATACATATGTAGTACCCTCTAGCATCCATTTAAAATCCTTTACCACTCCAGAAGTGGCTTCAAGGTTGTTGGTGCCTAAGCTGACATAGCTTAACACAATAAGAGTAACTGAACTACCTAACTTTCTTGTAGTTGATGAGTCTATGAAATTATGGGTGCTCCCACTATCTCGGAGAATCTGAATAGGTTGTTTATCACCATAACCTATAACATAAATGGTATGTACTCCCTGATACCAGCTAAGGCACATAATGAAATGTGAGGATGTTCTTCTTCAACAGTAGGCCACTCCTCAGGGAGTATCTCATCTTTAGAAATTATGTCTCCCTTTTTTGTAGGTGCAACACCATGTCCTTCAAGCTCTAAGATAAACAACTATTTTGGAATATTACATTTTTGACATGCAATGTATTTTTAATCACAGAAATAACACAATCCCTGGGCCCTTTTTTCCTGCATTTTAGTTGGAGAAATAGTTCTCATGTTCCTAGGTATCACAACAGTATTAGGAGCAGGTAATTCCAATCGAGGTGTACGACTATCTACTGAGGATATATGAGGTTTGAGGCATTGGTTATCGTAAGAAATTCTCCTAACAGTAGAGTAACCCGTTGAAGTATGTTTGTGAGCTCTAGCATTAGCAATCAAAATGGGGTCATCTAGCCTAGCTAGCCTGTAGGTTTTATGCTCATGCATCATAATTGGATTTACTAATTCCTTCTTCAATCCACCAAGGAAGCAATAGATAGCTTGCTCAACAGTTAAGTTGCATTGAGATATCAATCTATTAAAGGCATGTTGGAACTCTTTAATAGATTCTGTTTGTTTCAACTGTTTCAATTCCAGCATAGGATTAGAAAAATCACCACTAAAAGTCTTGATAAGCTCAGCTATGTAGTCATCTCACACAGGTAGCATAGGTAAATTCCTACACTTAAGGTATGATTGATGCCAAGCTAGTGCTTCATCATCGAGGTTCATAGCTACTAACCCCACTCTCTGATTGAGAGGAGCTTCATCCTCAACAAAATACTGTTTGATTCTATACAACCATATTTTCAAATTTTCTCAATTAAATCAAGGAAATACCAGGGTATGACTTCGATTAGCATTAACACGGTGAGGATTTGGGCCTGGAATACCCTGACGTAACTGAAGCATTTTGTCCTTAACAGCAGATGTAAATGCACTATCCTTCGATTGTTGATTCAATTGATGTCCATCAAATGAGTGTTTAAGAGCACTCACCATCTGCAAAAGTTCACCATGGCATTTGTCCAAATTATCTCGTAATTCCTTTGTTTTTGTGCCAATTCTACTTGAAGATCTTGTTGTTGAGCTGCTAGACCTTCTTACTTCTCCTGCAAATCCATGGATGGATAACCAGTTACAATATCAACAGCTCATCGTGGGCCCATCTTCTACGAGGCTCTGATACCAATTGATATTAAGCTATCACTCCAATGAAACAAGGTATAAAGTAGCAGAAATGAAGAAAACAAAAGAAGAGAAGAGAAGCAGAATTTAGAGAAGAAGCAGAGGATAACAAGGAAACTTAATTCATATCAATATGACTTTTACATTTTGATGTACTTCTGATTTATGGTTTTATTAATGAAGCTAAAATGCTGAATATAAAAGAAAAGGGGAATGCAAATACGCTAATTATGTGACACAGTACTAACTATTTTTCCCGCCAAAATATAGGAAACTATATTTCAAAAACTAATCAGCCAAAATGTGTATCATTATTAGACATCTAAACTCCTCAATTTTTTTTTTAGTAGACACACTTTTGAAAACTTGTACAGAAAACAAAGCGTATGCATTTAATGTGATTGACATAGAACATGTTATCAATAATAACAATACACGTTGAAAAACAAATGACATGTCAGAACCCCTCATCTCCCTCCCATTATGTTCTTCTTCCATGCTTTCATCTCTTTTCTGGAAAAATATCCCAGTCCCATCCCCTTCTGCCCTTTTCTTGTAGTCAAGATTTCGAGAGGCGTAAGATGGTCATTATGGACACTAAACTGATCTGTTGAGCTATTGGTTTCAATCAAAATTTGAAGCTAGCATTAAATATTATTTTCGAGAAGCCATTAGTAATTTTGTGTTAATAGCTTTATTTTTTGAAAATGAAAACTCCAAGCCATGGTGATTTATGTCTCTAGGCTTTTGGAGGAAAAGAAAATGTTCTCTCTCTCGTAGAGCTCAAACAATATTTACTAAAAGTAAATATTCCAGCTTTCTAGTATCTACAATTCACCAGAGATTAAAGAAAAAAACAGAGTAATTACCTTCATAAAACAGAGTATCGTCTTCCCCTCTAATGATCATTTGAATGGTTCGATCTAGGGAAGGTGGTTTGGGCAGTTTCTGGTGTTGTTCACGTCCTTGGGTGAATTTGGCTCTCCCCCGATCGTTCATCAGCTCTTTCAAGTGCCCTTAGTGAAGCCTGTTCACGACTTCCTATCTTAGGGCGTTACAATCCTCAGTTTTGTGACCATGCTCTTGGTGGAATTCGCAAAGGGCATTTGACTTTCTGGTGCTTGGGTCAGATCTTATTTTTTGCAGCCACTTCACTTTTGGGGCGAGCTCTTTAGTGTGTAGACGATTGATAGAGAAACACAAAAATTGTGAGCAGATAATAAAGTAGGCATAGCTCTCTCACTTCGGTGGGTTCCAATTCGTGTCCTGGATATGCCTTCATTGTGGCGTGGAGGCGGCGTGATGGCGTTTCTCACACAAGGCTGATGTCTTTCCTGATTAGGTCGGGGTCCCACCAGATCTCTCATGTTGTCACTTCTTAGGTCCTTGATGGACTCCATTTGGACTGAGGTCAATTGTTTGAGTAGGTCCGTTGAGGTGGTCCTTGTCAACTCTTACCTCGGCATAGTAGGCGTTGTGTATTTCATTCCAAGTGGCTGGAGGGTATTTCATGAGTCGGCATAATAAAATTTTTGGTTGCCCTCGAATCACTCATGTTTAGCCATTTTGGAAAGCGGCAACCACCATCCCCTCTGATACATTTGGAAGAGTCATTCTTACACGGTTGAATCGATCAAGGAAGTTACTGAGTTCTTCACCAAGCAATTGCTTAGTGGCGAATATGTCGTTCACTCTCGCCTTTACTTTCTTAGTCCCGACATGGGCGGTAATGAACTTGTCTGCCGTCTCATTGAATGTTTATATGGAATGCGCAGATAACTATGAGTACCAAGTCAGTGCTCCCTCGATTAGGGTTTTGCCAAACATTTTCAGCAATATGGGTGACACTTGTTCTTTGACGAGGTCATTGGCTTTCACTGCAGTGACATAGTAGGTTACGTGATCCTCAAGGTCCGTCATGCCGTCATATATTTTTTAGGATGGTGGCATTTTGAAGGTTTTATGTATGGCGTGTGGTGCAGCCTCATCACTGTATGGTTGTTCCAAGAATCGACTGGTATCTCGTTTTGGCAAGAGTTTTGGGGCACTTGGTATTTGTCTTCCCTTTATTAGTGCTATTTCATTTGGCTTTGGAGCTCTTTGCTCTCATTCTCCATCTCCTCCATCTTCCTCAAAATAGTTGTGAGGGTGTCGTTACCTGCATCACTAGCATTGTGAATAATACTTGTTAAAGGGGGCGTGCTGCTCATCAACTGCTGGTGCAGTATAGACCCTTAGATCTTCTTTGTTCGGCCTTTAAGCGAGCTTGTCGAGGAATACAGTTAGTGTGTTTATCGACCACGTCTCGAGTATCTTTTTCATTTTCGGCGGTGCTTCTTCTGTTGTGGATGTAGAGGCCCCTTTACCATGTGAGATCGGATGCTACCGTGAGGTGGGGGCGAGTTGTTTCACTTGGGAGAGATGTTTGGTGTTACATCTTCGCCCTCCATTTCATCCACTTTGTTGATGGTGTGGAGGAGGTTGGTGGTGAGATCGGCTATCGCCTTCCTCTTTTCCTCTCTGTTGCCTGCCATATTAGATTTGTGCACAGAAGGAAGTATAGTGTTTTTGCGTAATTTTTTTATCTAGAATAAACTAAAATTTTAACTAGAAAATCCCCACAGACGGCGTCAAATTGTTTGACCAAAAAGTATAAAACCTTTTGTTAAACTAATTAGATAAGAAGATAACGGGTAAACTCTAGTTAAGAATAACAATTTCTAGATCTCAAATATGTTTATGATGATAATGTGGGGTTGCTTTAATCAGATTTAATGCGACACACATTAAATGACACGGTCATGAATGAGAGGGGAACAATAATGAGCAATAAATATATTAAATGACACTAAATATAAATAAAAGGGAAATATTCACCTGATATTGAATGAGGTGGATGATTCATTTCTCTTACAATGATGTAAGACAAATGAATATGAGAATATATGAAGATTTCGGATCTGATGCATGAAACATGGAATAAATAACAAATCAAATCTCTTTTGAAAGGTGGTCTTTATATTATGCTTGAGAGTCAACTTTTCAAGAGAGCCCTTAGCATATAGAATATTACACGTCCATTTTCTTCTCTCTACCTTTCTATTTGTATATGACATATTCCTTACCTAACCTAAAGTACATGTATAGAGAATATTCAATAGAATATTCCCCTAAAACTTATTGCAGAACTAACGGTTGTTACTGGCCTGAGTACCTGACCTCGATCCCGATTAATTAGCTCGCCAGTAGGTTCCTTTAATCTTGTGTACGACCTCGGCCTAATCGCCTCTTAGTAATCTATCCTCTTGCTAGATTTTCCTAGTCAGATTTTGACCCTTGCAGAGGTTATTTGTTAGTTAGACAAGGTTTTATCTGATAATCAACTATAGTGTGCTTAGTTCATGAATATAACTAATGTGAATTAGTTAAGTGGTGAACTCCTACTAATTAAACTAGTTTAGTTATTATTATAAGTCCAAAACAGAAAACATAAAAAAAAGGCTCCAGTCAAGTTTATATTTTCAGATTTAAACCAATTGTGCGTAGTTCATTTTGTGTGTAGATAATTTAAAAAAAAAAATTCACGTTTAGTATTTGTATTAAATTATACTAATTAATAATAATTAATTGTAACGAGTTTGTTGTGCCCAAATTTATCGACCCGGCCCACAGAAGTATGGAACCGTTAAAATCCACTTGTTCAAAATATTAGCTTAAAAAAGCTTCAATATTAGTACTGAGCACCAAAGAATGAGCTTCAAACTCGCCAAGAATGCTATCTCACATACAAATATTCAATCTTGCTTTCCTAAACAAGACCTTAAAGGTCAAACAGTTGCTGTAAGTATTTAGAAATAAGACCATTTTAGTTTTTGGTTAAAATCTTTATAAATGTTGAAAAGGGTTTCCATTGTTGGTGTGATTACAGATAGTTGGTCTTGGAAAATCAGGAACAGCTGCTACTAAGCTTGCTCTTGCTAGGGGTGCTTCAGTTTTGGCCATTGATCAAAATGAGAATTTGAGACCAATCTTTAAGGTACAATTAACAATTTATGGTTGATACTCCCTTCCGTGTCATTTTATGTGACGGTATTTGACTAAGCACGAGAAAGGAAGAACTACTTTTGAAACTTGTCGTCTAAAACAACTCATAAACATGTGTTGGACTATAAATCATCACATTAAGGGGTCATTTAGTTATATCGGGATTAGTTATTGTGGTATTATTTTTTATTGACTGGTTGGTATGTTGTATTAATCCTGTATCAATTTTACTGCTTTATCCCGATATAACTTAACCTGGGATTACTGATCCATCCTCTGACAGGTATCAATTATCTCGGTACTATTTTTAATCCTAGGATAACTTATCCAGGATTAGTAACCAAACAAGGGATAAGGTGATGCTAAATTTTTATTCCAGCATTATTTTTGCTTATCCATCATACTAAGTGACCCCTAAGGGCAAAACGTTTAAAGTTAAACCGTTTCTAATTATAGAAAGATGCATTTTTGGGAAAGAAAGGAAATGTGTGCTACATAAAATAGGACAGAGGGAGTAAATGTTTTCAGGATAATGTTCAGTGTAGTATTTGTTGATTTTAGTGTTAGTAAAAAGATGTCCTTGGTTTTATGCAGCAAAATGTTTGCTTGGATGAGCATAATGATGATTTGAAGACAGTGTTTGGTAATTTTGATAATGAGATTCTGAAAGAAGCAGATATAGTAGTTGTTTCTCCTGGAGTTCCGCTGGAAAAGTATGGACTTTTCTCCATGGTATGCTCGGTAAGCATAATTAGTCTGATTTTGGACGGTGATATGTCCAATTTGACATACAATTTTTGTTTTGTCCACATAGAAAAAGAAGTGGAATCATGCAGGATCATAGAACTCAATTTTTTAATTCTCTTTCATATTTAGGGGAAGCAAGTACTCTCAGAGTTGGATTTTGCTGCGCAAGTTATTCCCAGTTGCACTAAGATCTTAGCTGTGACAGGAACTAATGGAAAATCTACTGTTGCCACATTTGCTGGACAGGTTATTCCTTTAATTGCTCAAATTTTGTGCTTTTTGTCTTCTCTTTGAAGTGTGTTTGGTATGATAGAATTCGTTGTCCATAGAAAGTATTATCCTGGAAAACGTTTTCCATGGAATATATTTTCTTGAATTTCGGTGTTTGGTTAGTAAGTGAAAAGTATTTTCCGGGGAAAATCTATATTAAAGTTTAATAATAATATTAGAAATCAGAGAGTGTTTTGATGATATTTTTGAGCACAAACGATTAATAATAATGTCTAGTTTGTGATTGGAGCAGTGACATGAAGCTGAGCGTGGAGATAGTTTTGGAAAATAACTTTTGCCCAAAGTGAGGGAAGTCATTCTCCCCCCATTTGGTTGCAGAAATATTTTTTGGCAACCAAACAGCAGAAAATGCTTTCTCTGGAAAATGACTTGTGTCATGCCAAACACACCCTTTCGTCTACTTTTTCTTTGTTTTATCTTTGCAAATATGTTATACTAATCTAGTATATATTTGTCAAAATCTAGATTTTTCTGTAAATTTTAAGTTGTTGCATATCATGGGTTTATATGAAAGCACAAGAAACCAGAGGTAGAGCAAATCATTTTTTGTTGAGGCTTGAGGCTGTTATTGATAGTTGTATAAGAGTTTCAGTATCATATGGAGCGTTAACTTTTCTTGTCAATTTACGGAGATCATACATGTTGAGTTTATGTTGCTTCTACTAAACATCATTTACTTTGCTATTCTGAAGTTAGATGCTTAACTGTTTGGGTTTCGAGACGTTCGTTGGCGGTAACCTTGGAGTTCCACTTTCAGAAGCTGTTTTTCAGTGCTTAACTTGGTCTCACCAAAGACCTTTACAGGCAAGTATGACCTTCCTGTACTTTTTCAAACCCCTAATTATGCGTATGAGATTTTTATACTTGATAAATTTTGTTCATATTCTTATTTTCAGGTTGCTGTTGTGGAGGTCAGTAGTTATCAGTTAGAAATCCCACCTAAATACTTCTGTCCTTCAGTAAGTAAGCTGTCCGATTTTTGATAGCTAATGCATCTAAAAACTTGTTCGTGTTATTCTAATTCTAACAACATGTCTAGGTTGCTGTGATCCTTAATCTTACTCCTGATCATCTCGAAAGGCACCAAACTATGAGGAACTATGCTGCAACCAAGTGCCAAATTTTTTCGCGCATGAGAGATCAGAAAATTGGTATCCTTCCTGTTGGTAAGTGATTAAAAAGTGGAATTTCTCTCTAGAGGAAACACATGGGGCACATTGTATCATTTATATTTGACTTGTCTAAAGCTAATTTTATCCAATATGTTGGCTTGCTGACCATTATATTTATGTTTGCTTTGGTTAAGGAACCAAATATGCAAGTATTGGAAATCGTCACTTTCAAATGGATAAAGAAATATAAAGGGTTGAAACAACAATGATGATATCGCCCATTTAAAAGATGAATAAAAATAGCTGGTAAAAAGAGCAAAATGACCTATTGGGGTCAATAGTGTGATGCCTGTGATGTTGAGCCTCAATTGTTTTCTAAATCAAAGATTATTATTAGTTCACTGGTGTCCATCTCATATCATCCTCACACCTATTTAGGAAACCAGTATCTTGATGAAGCAATTATGGATCACGCAAATAGTGTTAATCTTGCTTGGATTGGAGCTCGCTCTGGTGTCAGGGTAAGATGCTTTATTTCTTAATACCTAAAGATCAAGAAACTAAAGAATTGAGTCATGCATTCTCACTTATGTAAAGAGAATGCGCTGGTGGATTTAATAATGCATCTTAAGGTCCTTAAGAAAAGCAAATATTTCCCATACTAAATATTGATGGCGTTGTTTGTCGTGATCCATGCCAATGGGATAAATTCTGCTGTCCATATTCCATTATAAAATTGTTATGGAGTATGTATGACAATGCAATAAGTTGGAAAAATAAGTTGTTTTTTGTCATTTCTGATTATCCATGATGGTATGGTTATTTATCTTTTCCAACTGGTCACTATGAAACAGCTATAAGAATAATAAAGAGCAAAAGGAATTATCAGTGTTTCTTGTGCCCTGATGCCCTCATACTGAAAGGATGCAAATGAGATGAACTACTTTCACTTGTCCTATCCTCTTAGAACTTGGTTGTTGGTCTTTGGGACGAAGTATCTTAAATTTTTACCTGTAACTGGAAGGTTAATGTGGAGGCCAAGATTGCGGACTTAAATCTTCCTACAATAGGATGTGTTTCGCAACTAAAATTAGGTGGGCTGAAGGCAGTTGGGAAGCACAATTACTCTAATGCTGCAGTGGCTGCATTATCAGTTATCGGGTTGGATATTGAGATCAACGCTACAGCTTTAAGCTCAACAATTTCCAAATTGGGAACTCTGCCTCATCGAATGCAAGTTGGTGAGTTGAAGCCACATCCTTTATGCTATTCTTGTTGGTTAATTACTATATTTGTATCCTTCGACATTAATCTTTTTCAGAGAGAAACTGTTGCTAACATTTTACATTATGAAAACAGAAAAGAAAGTAAATTTAAGCATTATTTGCTGAAGGAACATGATAAAAAGAACACAACCGACTTCTCCTTCTCTGGGGTTCAGCATAGATATATACAGGTGCAATACTTGAGTAATTTTGTGCCTGCTACTCATTTGGAGTGGAACTCTATCCAATATCAAAATGAGTATCAAATGGCCTACAGTATTACCCTTTAAAGGGAAATAGAAGAGACTTCGTAAATAGTTGGGTATCTTGTACTGCATTTCTTTGTTGATTTGCATTTTATTTAGTCTTAATGTCTGAAGTACGTGCTCAAATAATTCCAGCTGCTAATCTACGTCTAGATAAGTAACTAAATCCTTGCACAAGTTTATTACATATATCCATATCTGACTGGAATGTCTAATGCAAGTACAAATTCATGGAGCATGTGATTTTGACAGGTTGAAACTCGTTTCTTTTTCAAACAGATCAATCTTCTAGAATATAACAAAGGAATGTAAATTGCATAGGCACAATATTAAGATAAAACATGCATTATCATGTGGGAAATTGTATATCTTTTCTGCTAAAATATCTTTTCCCTAAATTTTCTTCCCCTGGATTAAGCTCTTTTCCATAATATTTAATACTGCCAGTGGATGCTTAATTGTGAGAAATTCAATAGTAATTCCTTTTCAGTTCATGTAGACAATGATGAAATAACTTGGGTTGATGACAGTAAGGCAACAAATGTTGAAGCATCATATTCTGGATTGCTTGGCTTTGAACAGAAGTCGGTGCTTCTACTTGGTGGTCTTGCCAAGGTTAAAATTCTTACTGGTTCGTTAGTGTTAATCTATCTTATTTGTTTGGCTTTGCCCCTGTCTCAATTTTCACAGGATTGAGTTGGTTCGGGGATATCAAGAGCTTGTAGCATGATTAAAAGATGCTCTTGATTGATTTGAGAGCACATTAGAAGAGGTGTTGCTTGATACTTCTAAAACTGGAATGTAGTCATAAAACATTTGAATTCTGAAGTAAAAACTAAAGGGTAAGTGCAGTAGAGTCTGACAAAATTAAGGGCTTCAGCAGTGGTAGAGAGAGGAAAAAAGAAAATTTATTTGTCGTGTGGCCAGTCAGTAACATCCCTACAACATTTGAGTGTCGAGAGTAATTTTTATTTCTCATGTAAAATCACCTCTTACTATTCATCCTCTCGAGCCGAGGGTCTTCCGGAAACCGTCTCTCTACCTCCCCAGAGTAAGGGTATGGTCTATGTACACATTATCCTCCCCAGACCCCACTTGTGAGATTCTACCGGGTTTGGTTGTTGTTGTAGTATGTAAAATCACCTCTTAGTCATCTGGAATGCTTCAAGAACCTTATGCTCCACGTGAAACCTATGAAATAAGCAATAGGATATCAAAATGCCAAAAATCAGATAAACATCCTAAATTTCCAGGGAAACCTCCCCTACCCAAAGAAGATTAAAAAAATGTCTTGTATGTACTTAAAGTGCTGCACAATAATCTTTTTTAATAAATAAAAAAAATCCATGCCTTCTCTCGCCAATGCACACTATGCCCAATTTTTTTCTTAAAACAGAATATCTAGAGTGCAAGTTTAGCGCCGAGTCGAGCGAAGTAGGCTGGGACGTGAAGCTGGGATCTCAGAGTTTCAGATATCTTGGATCAGTGATTCAAGGGGACGGAGAGATTGACGGGGATGTCACTCACCGTATAGGAGCGGGGTGGTTGAAGTGGAGGCTCGCATCGGGAGTCTTGTGTGACAAGAAAGTTCCACAGAAACTCAAGGGGAAGTTTTATAGAGCGGTGGTTAGACCTGCCATGTTGTATGGGGTGGAGTGCTGGCCTGTGAAGAACTCTCATGTCCAGAGAATGAGAGTTGCGGAGATGAGGATGCTCAGGTGGATGTGCGGGCTCACCGGATTAGATAAGATTAAGAATGAAGTTATTCGGGAGAAGGTGGGGGTGGCCCCAGTGGATGAGAAGATGCGAGAAGCGAGACTCGGGTGGTTTGGGCATGTGCGGAGGAGAAGCCCTGATGCACCGGTGAGGAGTTGTGAGCGACTGGCGGTGGTTGGCGCGAGTCGAGGGAGAGGGAGGCCTAAGAGGTATTGGGGTGAGGTGATTAGGCAGGATATGGCTAGAATGGGGATTTCCGAGGACATGACCCTTGATAGGAAAGTTTGGAGGTCTAGTATTAGGGTTGTAGGGTAGGGCCTTCTAGAATTCTTAGTACTTCGGTTAGGGGCTGAGTGGGGTTTGGTAGCGATCTTTATAGTTAATTAATGTATTGTATTGTGCCTCTTATGGTAGTAACCGATTGGTATTATTGCATGTCATTCTACTTTTGGTTTTATGTTTAGATAATTATTTATTTGATTTATCTCGGATTTACTAACATTGTTATGTTTTGTTTAGTTTGTTGATTTTCTCTCTCTTTTTCTGAGCCGAGGGTCGGCCGGAAACAGCCTCTCTACCCTTTCGGGTAGGGGTAAGGTCTGTGTACGTATTACCCTCCCCAGACCCCACTTTGTGGGAATATACTGGGTAGTTGTTGTTGTTGTTGTTGTTGTAATATTTTCTTTTTTTCTTTTGCATTTTTCTCTTTAGGAGGTGAAGACAAAAGCTTCTAATGGATTTGAGCAGCTGGTTGAACCTCTTCAACACCATCGGGCTGTAATCACTGTATGTGACTGTTGTTGTAGCTTCAGGATGAAATCTGCCTATGCTTTGTGCTTCAAGGCATCACTATTTACTTTTGCTTTTGAAAATATTGACACTGTATCTGTTGTTCTACAGTTTGGATTTTCAGGAAAGATGATTCAGAAGACACTCTGTGCTAATGGTCTTACCATTCCATGTTTGAATGCTAAAACTCTTAAGAATGCCGTGAGCTTGGCAAGGAGTATAGCCCAACATGGTTTGTCTCTTACTTCGCAAAATCTCTTGTTTAGATACCTTGTCATTGCATTGATAACTGAGAAATGAAAATAAATTCAGTTTCTAACTCAAGTGTTATAGAAGACCATACATTTGAGGCCTGAATTGGAAAATGTTTGGCCTTACATTTTAAGGGTTGAGTTAACTAGATACTGTGAATTCAAGTTTGCAAGTAGTACTTCTCACCTTGAGATCACCTGCATAATGCATTCTATTTTGGTTGTAGGGGATGCCATTGTACTAAGTCCTGGTTGTGCTAGCTTTGACGAGTTCAGAAATTTTGAACACCGAGGGAGGACCTTTCAGGAGCTTGCTATCTCATAGTGACCATCTCTGTCTCAAGTTTATTGGAGATGGACGATTCTCACCTTGTAATGTTTTTTAACCAGCCAGGGAATTTTGGCAATTTATATACATAATCCTAGATTCATTCTTCCTTTTAAATTCACTATTAGGCCTGAATTCTTTGAGTGTTGGTCTTGTTGAATGAGCTGGCAGATTGATCATAATTTGCTCCTTGAATGTGCTGGCAGATTTGATTATAATTTGCTTCTGTAAATATGATACAGTAGATATGTTAGAATTTATTCTCGGAAACTAGTCTATATGTAATCCCTTGATTGAAGGATCTCCTAAGAATTAGGGATTGATTAGGTGATTTGATTGTACCTATTGTCCTATAAATACTGTACAATTCTATGAATAAAATATGCCTTTTCTGTGTCCAAAGTTTCATGGTATCAGAGCGGGACTTTCCTCCCTAATACCTTATGGCCAAAACAGCCTTTCACGGAGAGCGCCACTTTGCAACATCAACAGAAGTCGAAAGTTCTTCTCTTGAAGCTCCGACAGAAAAAATGGTGACACAAGGAGGCGACTCCTCTCACATGTCTTTCCAGCTAGGTTCTCATCGATTGATTAAACGGGAAGAACTATCTGGAATGGGCACAGTCCGTAGCCGGAAGTCGGAGACCCAAAGATGAATGCCTGGAGATCAGAGAACTCACTCGTGATTGCCTGGCTAATAAATTCCATGGAGCCGGTCATAGGTAAATCTTATCTTTTTCTACCCACTGCTAGGGATGTGTGAGAAGCCGTTAGGGAGACATATTCTGATATAAAAAATGCTTTTGAGTTAAAAATTAAACTTTGGCAAGCTAAGCAGGGTGAGAGGGAAGTAACTACTTTTTATAATGAAATGGTGTCTCTATGGCAGGAGTTAGATCAGTGTTACAATGATGAATGGGAGTGCCCTGCCGATTGAAAGCAAGAAAAAGGGAAGAAAATGAGAGAATTTACCTTTTTTTAGCAGGCATAAATCGGAAGTTTGATGCGGTGAGGTCACGAATCCTAGGAAAGAACCCTCTGCCTTCACTTCGTGAAACCTTTTCTGAAATTAGGAGAGAGGAAACTAGGAGGAAAGTTATGTTAAAACCTGATTTGAACATTGAACTAAAACCTGTTGTAGAGGCTTCAGCACTTGCAACAGTGAAAAATGAAGATGATAAAAAGAAAAAGCCATGGTGCCATCATTGCAAAAAATACTGGCATACCCGTGAAACATATTGGAAGATTCATGGGAAACCACCAAACTGGAAGAAAAAAGAAGTTGACAATCGCGGCTTCCAATCTCAACACGGACAGGCCTTCCAAACAACCTATTTTGACTAGGGGCAGCATCCTAATCCAGAAACGTCTCCATTCACAAAGGAACAACTGGAACTTCTGCACAAACTCCTTCAATCTCCACAATTCCGATCCGGTGGACCAAATCCTTCTAATCTTTCTTGTTCTTTTGCTCAAACAGGTAGTGTACAAGAAAAAACTAACCAATAAAGCATAATAACCATTTGAATCATTTGTTCGAGGAAACTGCAACATATGTTTGTCAAAAGACAATATGGAATACATTTTATGCTTGTAACTGAAATGTCTCTGTACATATATAAGAAGATAAAATGTCTAGGAAGAGCTTTCATATTGGAATAAACTGGTACGGTACTGGTATTTGTATGAGCTAAGTCCATTTTGATATTTGTCTTCTGAGCAGTCTGTAGGCTTTCCCTTTATGGCATCCAAATTGGTTGCAGTCTTTGCTTCTTATTTGCCTATCATCGTATTCATCTCTAAGAAATATGTGGAGATTTTAGACAAACAAGATATTAAGCTTTTAAATCATACATGGGTATATAAATCTGGTTTCAATTGCTTGATGAATATGCAGCTGCACTAAGAGTCAATTGATACTATAAATCCAAGTGCCACATTATCCTGTTGATTCTATATAAAACAATTGTGAGTTTAGGTTTTATAGTCCTTTGCTTTCTTGCTGCTGTTCTGGAACAATGGTCAGTTCTCCCATCTGTACTTATATGATAAACTTGTGTTTTTTGAGCAGACATGCGAGAAGACAAATGACAAGTCGCTTCTGTAATATAGTTTTGCAAGCACCAGCCAACTCTTTGCGTTTCTGTATCTCAACCAAGCCTACAAAACTCCATTACTCTAGTAACTCTACTATCTCTACGTCCAAGTCACATTGTTTCTTATCTTCAATTAACTTTGAGGGATCCCATAAAAGATGTGTTGGCTCTGGTATCTCTAAGCTGAAGAGCAGTTGCCACTCGTTAACGCTTAAAACTGCAGTTAATCCCAGATATACCTGGAAGTCGTGCTATGATATTTCTCTTCGGTCCCAAAATGTGAATATGAGGCTTTCCTTGCCCACTCAGTCAAATATTCCAAAAAACAGATGCAAAGTTGCGCATATTTCTGGACGCTTTAGATTGTACTCTTGACATCTGCTGGATGCCAATTACTGTTTACATGTATGACCAAGATGCCCGTGGCCTGATTTCTATAGCTGAATATGGGGAAGAATATGGCAAAGAAAATCCTATTAAGGTTCTGTATCACGGCTTCGGTCATTATGATGCATTGCACATTCCTGGGAAGAAAGGTCCAAGATCAAAACTTTAAACTGTATTTGATTATAAAAGGTTTATCATAGAGGTGAACCCCCACTTCCAACCGAGAGGTTGTGAGTTCGAGTCTCCCCAAGAGCAAGGTGGGAAGTTCTTGGAGGGAAGGATGCCGGGGGTCTATTTGGAAACAGCCTCTCTACCTTAGGGTAGGGGTAAGGTCTGCGTACACACTACCCTCCCCAGACCCCACTAAGTGGGATTATACTGGGTTGTTGTTGTTATCATAGAGGTGAAGAGACAGTGCATATGCTTTTTAGCTATGTTGCTGTTTAGAATCTAACAAGTAGTGTTGAACAGTAAGAGATTGGTGCTGAATATGTCAGTTTTTTGTGGTTTATTCTGGAGTCACTAATGTTTTTTGTTTTTTTTTTGTTTTTTTCCTTTTCTCGATCTTTCGCCGAGGGTCGATAGGAAACAACCTCTCTGCCCTATCGGGTAGGGGTAAGGCCTGCATACATATTAGCCTCCCCAGACCCCACCCTGTGGGACTATACTAGGTAGCTGTTGTTGTTGTTGTTGTATCAAATTCGCAATTACTAACAAAAGAAGACAATCTATTATTGAAAATAAGGAATTTCTTCCGTTTTTGTGCCAAATTTTGAGAGTTTCGAGTCAGAATCGCAGCCCTCTTGACGAGACGACATTAGGGTTGTTTTTAAACAATGACGATGGAGTTTGGAGCTGAGCAATTTAAAAAGTCTGTTACCTTTTTTTATTGTATTTCAATGTATCTCGTTGTATTCTATGTATTTCATTATCTTTTCGTTTCATTCTATTTCAATTTATCCCGATGTATTCCATGTATTTTATTGTATTTACTATCCCGTTATATTTCATGAATGTATTCATATATATATTTTTTAATTAATATAATTTATGTATTCAGATGTGTATATGTATTCAAATATGTTGCAGTATGTATTCATATATTTTTGTACTACAGATGACCTGTTATGCTTCATGTATTCAATTTATTTGTATGTATTTAAACGTATTCAATGTAATTATATAATTTTTCTAAGGATTGCTATATTTTTGGGGTGTTTTTTTATTAAGATTCTTTTTTATAAATGACAATATAAATTTTGTGTGTTATAGTTAAGTTTGAGTTATATTAGGAGTTTATTATGTTAATTGATTTCATTTCCGTTTAAAAATAACTGAATAGACCATGAATTGCGCTATTTACATCACTGTATTCATAAATACATATCGTGAATACAGTCAAATACAATAATCTGTTCAGTTGTAATCTCATATTTCACGCTGTGAATACAGTTGAATACAATAATTCGTCTAGCTGTAATCTCCTATTTCATGCCGAGAAATGCTATTGTATTCGTGAATATAGTAGCTTAAATACTTTGAATATAGTCTAAAAACCTGAAAACATAGCTATAGGAAGTAATATAGTAAATGGTAGCTACAACTAGCTAATAACCACTAAACAGTAGTGATTTGTAAAAATTCATTAGTTTCTAGTTTTCGTTCATGAGCATATAAGTACAAAAGTTGATTAATTCATAAAATATTATTAATATTAGTCAAATACTATTAATATTAATTTATTATCTATGTATAGCAAAAAAAAGTCAAAATTTTACTAGTGTTGTTGGAATAGATTGGGTATATCTTAAGGAGTTTGAATTTCAGTTTTAGAAGGATTTGGTGGAGTTTTGATGTGGTTTGAATTAAAAATTCGAAGTAGAAGATGAACATGAAAAAAGATATGCATATCATATTATGCATTATTTATGTATCATATGTGTATATCCATGTATATTTGTGTGTGAGATACATGCGTGATACATGTTTGATATATGTGTCGCAAAGAATTTTTTTAAACTCGATTTTTTAGTTGCAAATTTTGATACACAACCAATCGAGATCACCTTTAATCTTTTATATATTATCTCATCTATACGTTTTCAATGAATTCCAGCTATACCCATTGAAAAAACACATTTTTGCTTAATTTGTTAATATTGTATATCGCTGGTCATCAATTTTGACTGGAAACTAGCCTAAGGCCTCATTTGTTTGCACTTAATGGAGGTATGAATCTTAATCGTTCAGTTCTCAGATATTAAGTGCATTTATTTTTAAAGTTTAAATCTTAATTATTCATATCTTAATCGTTAAGTGTGTTTATTTTTTACTTCACAACTACTTAATGAGTTTGAATCGATCTATATGATTAAGATCTATAATAGAGATCTAATTTCATTAAGATGCTATCATCAATATTCATTATTAAAATTTGTCATCGCCTACCATTATTAGCTATCATCATGCAGCCCACTACCACCACCACAACCACCACCATCCTCAATCATATCTGCCACCATTATCAACTACCACCATCCCTACTATTCCTACTACCATCGTTCTACCACAACCAACATGCATCTACCTCAACTACCACAACTAGTCACCCCTGACCATCAACAACTATGGTTTGCACTATCCATCATTATAAACTACCATCACTTACCACCACCTTCTCAATAACAACTAACACCACCATCCGCCATTATTAACTATCACCACCATCCTCAATTACAAAATGCTACCACTACCAATCATCACTAGCTATTACCATGAATCACCACTATCAACAAAAATTACCACCAACCACAGTCTCTAATCGACATTTACAAGCACTACCGCTAGCCATCACCACCAATAACTATCATATTTTTAAAAACTATATATTTTATTGATAGAATATTAGATTAAAAAGTATTTTATTTGAATTTTTTAATATTTTTAAAATAAAGATAAGTTTTATACATTCAGATGTTAAAAATTAAGCATTCTTAATTATTTATTATCCAAATCTTAATACATATCTTAATATTCAGATGTCTTAATTTTAATACACATATTCAGATTCGGACGTCTTAATTAAAAAAAAACAAATGAGGCCTAACTCACTTCGTCAAATTTTGTATATTGCATCATCTCTGTATTTTCAATGAATCACAATAATACCTTTGAAGAAAAAATTGCCTAGATTTTTTGAATGTTGTATATCATTAGTAATTTTTTTGGCTATTTTTAGTAGCATGACTAAAATAGCTAGTTATGGATAAAAAGGGAAAACTGATACTATATAATAACTCTCAAAATAATATATATATATATATATATATATATATATATATATATATATATATATATATATATATATATATATATATATATATATATATATATATATATATATATATACACACACACACACATAAAAATTATACAAAATTTAATATATTTTTTCGTCTACTAAATATAAATAGTTTATGTTACGGGCTTAAAGTAATAATACCCCTATAAAATATTCTATCTGTTTCAATTGAGATGACATACTTTTCTTATTAGTCCATTCAAAAAAGAACCACATATTTATACAATTGAAAATTATTCAGCTAAATTATTTATTTATTCATTTTATCTTTATCAAAAAAATTTTATAATCACATAAATATTACGGACTTATAAAATATCATAAATTTCAAAAATATATTTTTTTCCAAATAAGCTCATCTAACTTGAAAGGAGGGAGAGTTGTTTTTGGTAAGTTCCCGTAACATTTCCGTTGGATAAAGCAACGGGCCTTTTGGACCTTCCAGCTAACGTAGAAGCTTCTAACGGAAACGTTTGGAGGTGCTTAAACTGGTTGCTCGGGGACAATTTGCCATTTGTATTTTGTTCTTCTTCAACATTTATCAGAATTCAAAGGTTATTCTTTTCTTCACTACTCTTACATTCTTTGCTTCAATTTACTTCTGTGTAGACTTTCTAAATTCTGAATTTTCTTGTCTATCTTGATTTTTGGCGTTCAGGCTACCATTCAATTGATTTGTATTTGACGTTGGTCTTCTGTAGGTTCCTAGCCCTAATCCTTGTTTTAATGTCTTTTCTACTGTATGTTCACCCTTCATTTTCTGTGGATGGTTATAGTTTGTATTTATACTGTTCTTATTTTTATTCTTTTCAAAATCATCATTCTTTAGTATACTTAGTTTATCATAGCTTCTCTTTAGATTTAAGTTCTATCTACTGGCCGTGTAAAAAATGAGGTTACTTAAAAGGTAATTGAAGGTAATTCTATTTAATAACCTTAGTTGCAACAACAACAACATACCCATTATAATCCCATAAGCGGGTCTGAGGAAGGTATTGTGTATGCGGACTTTTTCCCTACGAATGTAGAGAGGCTGTTTCCGATGGACCCTCGGCTCATTTGATAACCTTAATTGATTACCTAAAATAAATGGTAAGCAACCTGCTATATGAAGTTAAATTACTATGATGGAGTAAGAAAATTATTACATTGTCAATATATATATAACTTAAATCATTTATCTTTTATGTTATAGTGACTTGTGTATTGATGTCTCATTTATCCCTCCAAATATTTTTTCCATTTTAAGAACATACTAGAATGTTTGACAACATTTTAATATTGTCACACCTCCTTTTGGCGCGCTTACCCCGAGGGATAAACGTACAAGGGAGTTTTTCCAATTTAAGTGACAATATTCGAAACGGGATTATTTTATTTATTTCAGAGTCGCCACTTGGAATAAATTATGGTGTCCCAAGTCACCGATTTATTTAAATCCCGAATCGAGGAAATTTCGACTTTCTAAATGAAGTCCGCGAACCAGAAATTCTAAGTAAGGAATTATGTTGACCCGAGGGAAGGTGTTAGGCACCCCCGGATCCCGTGGTTCTAGCACGGTCGCTTCAATTATTATAAATGGCTAAAAATACCTGATTTTTACATGCTTATAAATTATATGCTCTAATTAAACTTTAAACCGCTCTGTTAATTTAAAACCATACCAAAAGAGAGATTAATTACAACATAGGCTCGGATTTTGACAAATAGGTGAAATAAAAGGGTACCCGGATTACTTTGAAACTATCAAAACAAAAAAAAAAAAAAGATTGATTTCTAGATTAAACAAGAATTCAATTTATGTAAAGATGCACAATTTTGTCATTTTTTTTCTAATTTAAACATATGCCAAATAATTCCTTATTCCATGACTTATTTTTTAGGGCCAAATAAAAACTCTTAAAAAGACTGCATTTGGTTCAACAAAAAGCTCTTAATCGATACGAGTGTATACATCCTGATTTTAACACATTCTTTTGAACTCTAATGCCGAACTAGATCGAGAATTTATTTGCGCGTGACTCGTAAAATTAGGACAGTTGATACTTACTCACGAATTGCCAAGTTAACTCTAAAGTTTTGTCTTTGAAACCACCACTATTATTACGGGCTTTTGAGGGAATTAAATTTGTCCCAACACTAAAGTTTTACTACGAACCAGTGTTGCTACAAAACTTATAAAAGCATGCTTATTGCAAAACTAACTCAAACTCTATTTAAAATTTAGTTTGTTACAAACATGTGACAATGATTCCAACATAGCACTAAAATTAAATAGATTTACATGCTAATCAAAAATGGCGACTTAATTTCAACCCATGATTTAAATCAAAGCATGTAGCGGTTCTAGTTATCCAAATATGCTTTACAAAAGCTAATATACACATATGGAAGATTTGATTTAAATTTGAAGCTAACAGACAGTGATCCAATGCGTGAAGTCAGCAAGACATTCTTATTTCCAGATTAATTCAAGTCTAATATCAACAACGAAATCCAAATTATGTACCGAAAATAGGAATTCAAAGGATGAAGAAAAGGTCAATCGCAGTATTCTGACAGTAACAGCTTAAAAGAAAACAGCAACACCAACAGCAACTAGCAGTAACCAACACTTTCAAACGGAAGAAACCCCAACCAAACTCAGCTAACCAAAGATTGAATGATAATCAAATCCAAAACAGCATCAAAACAGCCACCAAAAATTCCCAGAATGATTTCAAAATCGACTTGGAATTCTAAATGTGAGTGTTCTGCCAGTGAGTGTGTGTTTCTGGTGTTTTCCAGAGAGTATCTCTTTGTTGAATCTCTCTGTATGTGTGTGAATGAATGTATACTGCCAGAGAGTATGTTTGAGAGTATATCACTGTTTTTCAAAAATGGTTCTCTCTGTTTGCTTTTGTGTCTCAAAACAGTGTGCTCTCTGTTGTGCTTTTGTGTGTCAAAACAGTATGTGTGCAAACAGTATGTGTGCAAACAATGTGTGTGTGAAAACAGTGTGTATATCAGAAAGGGTATATCACTGTATGTTCACTGTTTTTCTGCTCTCAAACGTGTGCTATGTCTCTGTTTTTATCTCCCTCAAAACAGTGAGTGTCTATTGTGTTTTATAGCCTACAGATCCCAACTAACAGCCCTTCCTTTTTTCAGTTTCAGATCTGTCCAGCCCCTATTATTCCCCTTTTTCAAACCTTTTTCAATTGTATATTCCCTCTCATGTGTATCCTGATTCTAACAACTGACCAAGCACTCAACAAAGCTGAAAATACTCATTATTATCCTCACATTCTCTGATTATTCCACCCTGATTTGTCTAAAGGTGGGATTTATAATTAATCAAATCCTAAAGGTGCAAACTAATGAAATACACTGCTGTCCAGCAAGTTTTAACAACTCATTTCCATGTGTATTGCACTTTAAAGGTTGATTTTAGGGCTACTTAAATGGACTAACAGCTATATCCAATTCACAACCTAATTTAGAATTAACAATGGTTCAAAACAAACAATCCAACAATTAAACTCAACACTCTGAACAAACAATAAACCGAAAAATTTTAAATCAAGCAAACAGTGAACCACTGCCCGGAATTTCAAACAACCAATTTGCGAATTGAAACGACGACATTCGTTAAGTCGAATCACAACATGTATGATTGACAACAAAAAGCCGACAAACAAATTCAACAAATTATAACACTCCAAAGCCGAGAGAAAAGAAGAAAAATGAAGCAAACACGAAACTAAATGTTCAACGACGCTAATCGACGCGAACCTGTATTCAACAACATTGGTAATCAAATAGACAAAGCAGAACTTTAGAATTGACAATTCACTAAAACATGTTCTCGGCCAAAGAAGAGAAAAGAAAAAAAATGAAGCTAACTAATCGACGACGCTAATCGACGCGAACACATATTCTATATCATTCGATTAGCCGATTACGATATGCGTAATCGACAAACAAATCCGACAAGCAGTGACTACACAATTTCGGACAGCATGTTACAATTTCAATATCAAACAACTTAACGATATTAACAACGAATCGAATTCGATTCACAATTAACCGTTAAACAACGAAGAATAACAACTAACAAATCGACCAAATAAAAAGGTCCCAAGAGATGAAGAAGAAAAGAAATTCGGAAACATCCGAGAGAAAGAAAAAAAAATCAAACAATGAATGGAATTACGAAAACAATTAACTAAATTGACGAGTCTAATTAAATAAGAACGGAAAAGAAAAGAAATACCTTGAAGAGAAGAAAATGGACTCGGCCGAACTTGGCTTTGGTATTCAAGGTCTAAAGGACCTTAATTGAAATGTTTTCCAAGTGAAAACACGTCAATTAAGGTCTATTAGACCTCAATCTCTGAAAAAATCCCGTGAAGAAATCCCTAATTTGAATTTAGGGTTCTTGGACTTCAATTTTGGGGTTCTTTGATTTCCGGTTAGATTTGAACCGAAATAGCCATGGTTAGCTTGTGAGGGAGGTGAGGTGAAGAGGTGGTATTGATTTGGGGTGGTTTGGCATAAATTGGTTTTAAACTCGAATCTTCAATTGAAGATTCGAGAAATTCCGTTTTGATTCGAGATTAACTAAGCATGGGGTTGGAATGAGGGGATCTTAGGGATTCAGGGGTGTAAATTTGGGAGGGATTGGACCACCGGAACCGCCGTGAGGCGATTTCCGGTGGCGGAGCACGGCGGCGGGACGGCGGAAGCCGGCTGGCTTTTTGAGAGAGATGAAAAGGGGGCTAGGGTTTGGGGAATTAGGGAATGGGAGCCGGTTTTGGGGTATTGGGGGGTTTGGTATATTAAAAATAGGGATTTTAATCTGGACCGTTGGATTAAGTGATCCAACGGCCTAGATCAAATGGGCCGACCGGGTATTGGGGTTTGGACTGGGGTTATTTTAATTTTTGGGCTTGGGATTTATTTAGGAAGTGGCCCAATCCGATTTAATTCCTCTTCTTTTCATTTGATTTTGTTTTCCTTATCTCTTTAATTTAATTTTCTAATTAAAACAAAAATTACACTACAAAATCAATTAAATTATAAGAAATACTAATTAAGTTATATTAACAATTAACACACTCAATTTAAACATCAATTAAATATAAATCACACAATTGGGCCATTAAATACTAGAAAAGCAAAAAATACATATTTTTGTGATTTTATTTTGTAAAAATAAACTTAAACTACCCCTAATTGCAAAGTTAGATCAAAAAATGTAAATATGACCTATTTTTGTATTTTTTATTAATTTAAACACATATAATCATGCATATACAAATGCAAACAATTACCAAAAATAACAAGAAAATTCACAAAAATACACATCGTAAAAAATAGACAATTTTTGTTTTTATTTTGTGGGAGTAATTCATGTTAGGCAAAAATCACGTGCTCACAGCTGCCCCTCTTTGCATACAAAACGAAGAGTTTTCGTGCAAAGATAACCGAGCAAATACGAGCGATTTTTGCCCATTTGAATACTTCGTGTGAAGCATTTTGAAAGAGTTTTGACCGAGCCTTTGCTTCGGAGGCCTCCTACATATCCTGGGCTAAACAGGAATCAGGTCAATGTAGTTCGGGAAGTTTTGGTAGTTGGGACTACCGTGAACTGACATTTTGCTATTACTGTTGCTATCGTTGCTGTTGCTGTTGCTTAACTGCTTATTGACCTCCTTATTACACCGAAAGAGAAATTAAAGCTAAACTAGCTATGCTATCAAACTAATGAGTTACAAGATTCCTATCTATGATTCTCTTGAAAACTTGATCTTGAATCTTAGTTGATTTGCTGTAGACCTTGATCTGAATCTTGATGCTCCACAAGCTATACGTGCTTGTTTATTTCTGTAACATTGAGTGAAACAGAGTCGGCGGAGCTTGTTACTTCAATCATCTTTTGGGCAATCGTGCCTTTGTTTACTCCAGCATTTGAAATCTTTTCTCTCGGATCTTTTCTTCTTTCCTTCACTCTGGATTGATGTTCCATTTGTAGGTTATCTCGATCCTTGCATCCCGAGGTCAAACCTATTTAGACAACAAAACAAACAAACGAACGAAATTTTTTCTGCCCCAGTTTTGCTAGGAAAATTTCGTGAGTTAGTTGTGACACAGAAAGTGATTAAAAGACTCTTTGGTATTGGGTAAGAAAGTCGTGGTTTCACAAAGGTTCAAACGGCTTTCTGGCCGGGATTTTGTAGAAGAGTTTCACGGCTTTCTGGTCGGAATTCAAACAATATCTAACGATTTTGGCCGTCGGATCCTCGGTTTTTTGGCCGGGGTAAAAATAAATAGCTCCGCGGTTTTCGACCGGGAGATCCTCGGTTTCCGACCGGAAGAAAAGTTTCGCGGGTTTCGGCGGAATTCAAACAATATCTAACGGTTTTTGGTCGTCGGATCCTCGGTTTTTTGGCCGGGGTAAAAGTAAATGGCTCGCAGGTTTTCTGATCGGGAGATCCTCGGTTTCCGACCGGGGATAAAATCACGGCTTTCTCGGCGGAATTCAAACAATATCTAACGGTTTTTGCGTCGTCGGATCCTCGGTTTTTTAGTCGGGTAAAAGTAAATGGCTCGCAGATTTTCGACTGGGGAGATCCTCGATTTCGACCGGGATAAAAGTTTCACGGCTTTACGGCCGAATTCAAACAATATCTAACGGTTTTGGTCGTCGGATCCTCGGTTTTTTGGTCGGGGTAAAAGTAAATGGCTCAGCGTTTTCGACTGGGGAGATCCTCGGTTTCGACCGGGATAAAAGTTTCACGGCTTTCGGTCGGAATTCAAACAACATCTAACGGTTTTTGGTCGTCGGATCCTCGGTTTTTGGCGGGGTAAAAGTAAATGGCTCCACGGTTTTCGACTAGGAGATCCTCGGTTTTCGACCGGGATAAAAGTTTCACGGCTTTCGGCCGAATTCAAACAATATCTAACGGTTTTTGGTCGTCGGATCCTCGGTTTTTGGTCGGGGTAAAAGTAAATGGCTCCGCGAGTTTTCGATCGGGAGATCCTCGGTTTTCTGACCGGGATAAAAGTTTCACGGCTTTCGGCCGGAATTCAAACAATATCTAACGGTTTTTGGCCGTCGGATCCTCGGTTTTTTGGCCGGGGTAAAGAAATGTTCCACGGTTTTCTGATCGGGAGATCCTCGGTTTTCTGACCGGATAAAAGTTTCACGGCTTTCGGTCGGAATTCAAACAATACTAACGGTTTTTTGGCCGTCAGATCCTCGGTTTTTGGTCGGGGTAAAAGTAAATGGCTCCGCAGTTTTCTGACTGGGAGATCCTCGGTTTTCTGACCGGGGATAAAAGTTTCACGGCTTTCTGGTCGGAATTCAAACAATATCTAACGGTTTTTGGCCGTCGGATCCTCGGTTTATCGGCCGGGGTAAAAGTAAATGGCTCCACAGTTTTCTGACTAGGAGATCCTCGGTTTTCTGACCGGGGATAAAAGTTTCACGGCTTTCTGGCCGGAAAGACCCTCGGTTTTTCTGACCGGGGTCCAAACAGATATTGGACTGATATGATTTGATTCTCTTTTTTCGGAGTTTTCATTTTCTTTTCTTTCATTTTTTTGGCCTTCTTTTAGGCGTTCTTTTTAACCATCAACAAATGCATAGGATAAACCTCTAAAAGAAACTTACCTTTTTATGTGTTTTCCTTGTTCCAAAGCCATTTCAAAGCTTGCGTATTTCACTTGTTCGAGTTGTACTTTCTTCTTGCACAATTAAACAGACCTGCTTTCAACAAAGAACATTTTATCAGTTGAAAAAGTGGTTGGCTTTGCAGCCTTAGTTATCTTCATTGCTTGATCGTTTCCCCATTTCCATTGAGAAGTTTGCTACCAATTGTCTTTGGGGTGACTTCCTTTCGAACTGACCGGGTTCATTCCCGGAATTCCATGGGGATTTTCCGTGTGGGTTCCATCCTTCTACCTTATTCTGTCTCTTCTAAGACCTTAACCTTTGATTTCCGTTTCCTTTCTAAAACTCTTTTCCTTTGGAAACAATCGATCATTACGATCCAATCGTGGATTGTAACAATACACCATTGAGGCTGTTTTTCTTTTCTTCTTTACCAGGCGGAGTCCTGTAAAACCGGTCCTGTCACCTTCCTTTGTAATATTTTCAGAATTAAAATTAAACCGAAAGGGATTCAAAGAAGAAGAATAAATCAAAGAATGGAAAACGTATCAAAGATAGAGGAGTCCCTTTCGGGGGAAAAGAAGGACTTATCTGAGGTATATGCTGACTTTAACCAACATGACATGCTTCTCGGACTAGATGCTTGATCGTCACAAACTCCCATTTTCTTATGAACCAAAACGGGTCTATGTTTCCGAGCTAAGGAGCCGTGCCAGGATCTCTTGTGGTGAAAACAACCTTTTCGGTTGATAGCGCCCTTTTGCGGGTTTTCGCCAATCGACCTCTCTCATTTCTCTTCTTACCGTCGCCAGATAGCACTCTTTGCGAGTTTTTACCAACAGGCTCTCTCGTTTTGTATTCCCCTACTTCCATCGTCTTATGGTGCCCGAAGGTTTTCACCAATAAGACTCTCTCATTTTATTTATCTACTTCCATCGTCTTATGGTGCCCGAAGGTTTTCACCAATAAGACTCTCTCATTTTATTTCTTTTCATTCCAAGAACCCCGGATCGCAACAATGATGTTTTCACAACTTCCAATCGATCTTGAAGGAATTGTACTCGATTCGGGTAACAAGAATTGTAAACAAAAATTACAACTTTGGAATCATCTTGACGGATCTTAAACCGAATCGAAAATATCATCTGCCCCAGTTTCATTTTTGGGGAAACCGGGATTTTTGATTTGGTGTGACTGAACCTCAGGGAGAGGTTGCCTACGTATCCTTTCGGAATCAAGTCAGAACGTAGTTCAGGAAATTTTTTTTTTTTTTTTTTTTTTGTTTGGTTTGGATTCCAAAGAGGGTGGCCAAAGAAAGGTAACCGGCTCAAAGGGTTTACAAAAAGGTTGGTAGTGTTTGGGTAGCGGGAATAAAAGCCTTCAATCATTTCGACTCATGAGGACCTCATTGAAGCAAGTTCAGACATAATACCTTTTCACAGCATCTGCATTCACAGCCGTTTCAGGATCTTTTCCTTCCATGTCTCCCAAGTATAATGCTCCTCTTGGCAGTATTTTCCTGATGATGTATGGTCCTTTCCGATTAGGAGCGAATTTTCCTTTCGCTTCCTCATGATGTGGAAGAATGCGTCTTAAAACCAACTGACCTACTTCGAAATTTCTCGGTCGTACTTTCTTGTTGTAAGCACGAGCCATTCTTTGTTGGTACAGTTGTCCATGACAGACCGCGACCATTCGCTTTTCATCAATCAAAGTTAATTGTTCCAAACGAGTCTTAACCCACTCGCTATCTTCAATCTCTGCTTCAACAATTGTACGAAGTGAAGGAATTTCTACCTCTGCCGGTATCACAGCCTCGGTTCCATAGACTAGCAGGTATGGAGTTGCTCCCACCGATGTGCGTACTGTAGTACGGTATCCCAAGTAAAGCGAACGGTAATTGTTCATGCCATTGTCTAGAACTTTGGATTGTTTTTCTCAAAATCTTCTTAATGTTTTTGTTCGTTGCTTCCACGGCACCGTTGGCTTTGGGCCGATAAGGGGTGGAGTTCCTATGCGTTATTTTGAATTGCTCGCATATTTCTTCCATCAAATGACTATTCAGGTTCGCAGCATTGTCCGTGATGATAGTTGCGGGTATACCAAAACGACAGATAAGATTTGAGTGTACAAAATCCACCACAGCTTTCTTAGTGACTGATTTGAGAGTGACGGCTTCGACCCATTTTGTGAAGTAATCGATAGCCACTAGTATGAATCGGTGTCCATTCGAAGCTTTCGGCTCAATCGGGCCGATGACATCCATTCCCCAAGCGACAAATGGCCACGGTGCTGACATAGGATGCAGCTCAGTTGGAGGTGCATGAATCAGATCTCCATGTACCTGACATTGATGGCATTTTCGGACAAAACCGAAACAATCTTTCTCCATGGTCATCCAATAATACCTAGCTCGAAGGATTTTCTTGGCCCATACATACCCGTTTATATGAGGCCCACACACTCCTGCGTGTACTTCATGCATGATTCTCCCTGCTTCTTCGGCATCAACACACCTCAAAAGGTTAAGATCCGGGGTTCTTTTATACAGGATCTCGCTGCTAAAAAAGAAACCACTTGTATGCCGCTGAATGTTTCTTTTCTGATCTCCAGTAGCATGTTCAGGGTATTCTTGTATTTTCAGAAATCTCCTGATATCGTAATACCATGGCTTGACGCTTGGTCCTTCTTCGATTGCATTGCAATAACCGTGGCTTTCCCTGATTTGAATTTCCAAGGGATTGACATGGGCGTTGCTCGGATAAGGTAGCATTGAAGCTAAAGTGGCCAGTGCATCAGCTAGTTCATTGTGACATCGTGGGATATACCTGAACTCTATCGATGCAAATCGCTTGCCAAGAATGTTCACGTGATGTCGGTAAAGGAGGAGTTTAACGTCTCGAGTTTCCCATTCACCTTGAGATTGTTTGATAATTAGATCTGAATCTCCCATGATCAACAAATCTTCGACGCCCTGATCAATTTCCATGTTCATACCCATGATGCAGGCTTCATACTCAACTGTATTGTTCGTGCAAAAGAAACGGAGCCTAGCCGTAGCTAGGTAATGCTGACCGGCAAGAGAGATCAAAATTGCCCCAATCCCTACACCTTTAGCATTTACCGCCCCATCGAAAAACATTTTCCAAGCATGACTGTCTTCCGAAACAACTTCTGTCGTATTTACCTCTTCATCATGAAAGTAGGTATTCAATGGTTGATACTCTTCGTCGATCGGGTTCTCGGCCAAATGGTCTGCCAATGCTTGGGCCTTCATTGCCGTGCGAGTGACATAGACTATGTCAAACTCGGTGAGCAGGATTTGCCACTTTGCCAATCTTCCGGTGGGCATCGGTTTCTGGAATATATACTTCAAAGGATCCAACCGAGTAATGAGGTGAGTCATATGGGCTTGGAGGTAGTGTCTCGATTTCTGAGCGACCCAAGTTAAAGCACAACACGTTCTTTCCAGCAAAGTGTACTTGACCTCATAACTAGTGAATTTCTTGCTCAGGTAGTAAATCGCTTGCTCTTTCTTCTCTGCCGCATCACGTTGCCCGAGAACACAACCAAAAGAGTTTTCCAAGACTGTTAAATACAAGAAAAGAGGTCTCCCTGGCTCTGGCGGGACTAAGACTGGAGGGTTTGACAAATATTCTTTGATCTTGTCAAAAGCTTTTTGGCATTCAGTTGTCCATTTGATTGCAGCGTCTTTCTTCAAAAACTTGAATATGGGTTCACATGTGGAAGTCAACTGAGCGATGAACCTACTGATGTAGTTCAGTCGGCCTAGAAGACTCATTACATCTTTCTTTGTTCTGGGAGGAGGTAAATCCCGGATGGATTTTATCTTTGTGGGATCTAATTCAATACCTCTTCTACTGACTATGAAACCCAAAAGTTTACCTGACGGGACTCCAAAAGCGCATTTGGCCGGATTCAGTTTCAAATCGTACTTCCGCAACCTCTCAAAGAATTTCCTCAAGTCTCGCACATGATCGCCTTGAGTTTTGGATTTGATGATCACATCGTCCACGTACACCTCTATTTCCTGATGCATCATGTCGTGGAAAATGGCAGTCATAGCTCTCATGTATGTTGCTCCTGCGTTTTTCAAACCGAACGGCATGACTCTGTAACAGTAAGTCCCCCAAGGTGTGGTAAAAGCAGTCTTCTCGGCGTCCTCTTCATCCATCAACACTTGATGATATCCCGCATAACAATCCACAAACGACTGTATCTCATGTTTGGCACAGTTATCAACAAGGATGTGGATGTTTGGTAAAGGAAAGTTATCTTTAGGACTCGCTTTATTCAAATCTCGGTAGTCAACACATACTCGAGTTTTTCCGTCCTTCTTTGGCACGGGCACAACATTAGCCAACCACGTGGTGTATTGTACCACTCGGATTACCCCCGTTTTCAACTGCTTGGTGATTTCTTCTTTGATTTTATCACTGATGTCAGTCTTGAACTTTCTTTGCTTCTGTTGCACTGGGCGACAGTCAGGGTAGATTGGTAATTTGTGCACCACTAGATCAGCTCCTAATCCCGGCATGTCATCGTAAGACCAAGCAAACACGTCTTTAAATTCAAACAAGAGTTGGATTATTGCATCTCGTGTTTTCTCATCTGTGTGGATGCTTATCTTGGTCTCTCGGACCTCTTCATCGGTTCCCAAATTAACCGGTTCGGTGTCATTCAAGTTTGGCTTAGGTTTATTCTCGAAATGTTCCAATTCTCGATTTATTTCCCTAAAAGCCTCGTCTTCATCGTATTCCGGTTCTTGGTTCATTATTTCCAGATTAGGTGGCGTGTTCGGATTTGAGCATGAGTTCCGCAAGCATGTCATGTTATTTAAAGCCGCATTATTAGGACCGAAAAGGAAGAATAAATAACAAAATTAGAAAGAGTGCAAAAGTAAGGAAATATTTATTTTATTTTCTTGGAATTTTCTGAAAACAAACAAAATTACATCGGAGAAACCAAAAATACAAGAAAACAAAGAAAAACATCCAAGCTACATCCTGAAGTAACTTGTGATGAAGGAAAAACGACAGGACAAATCTACCGGAACTCCCGCCTGATTGGGAAGGGTGTGGCTTTCCAATTTTGCAATTTAGCTTCAGGGCCCACATACAGCACCTCAGCGGTGCTTGTTCCTTCTCCCGATTGGACCATATTAACATCATAGAGCATTTGCCTCATGGCCCCACATATGTCTTCAATTTCCTCCGCTGTAAAGACCTCGTCTTCTTCTTCTTCACCGTACCTTGGTCGGACAAAAGTTTGGTACAGATGCGGCAACGGTTGCGGCAGAACCCATCCTTTCTCCTTTCTCTTTTGGCCCATCTTTCATCTTCAGGGGTTGGGCGAAAGCCCACTCCGAAAAACTTTTCGGCTACAGGTAAAGTTATCAGCTTCGGCACTCCTTGTAGGGACTTTCCCAAACCTTTTCCTGGCTGGAAGCCATGTTTAATCATTTCTTTCGCCACCATGATGGAGGCATTAGACAAAAAAGGTTGGGGGAGAGGGTTCCCTTCTTCGTGTTGATCTGCCAACACAATCTCGAAAGCTTGATAGACAATGTTTTCGCTTCCCGTTTCCGCTTCCAAGCAAGGTATGGATGGATCTCGATAAATTGATTGCTCATCTTCCCCGTGGACCACGATCTCTTGTCCCTTGTGCTCAAATTTCAACATCTGATGGAGGGTAGAGGGCACAGCTCCGGCCGCATGAATCCATGGTCTCCCTAGAAGAAAATTGTAAGAAGTGTCCATATCCAAGACTTGGAATGTCACTTCGAAGTCCACCGGGCCGATGGTCATAATCACATCAATCTCTCCGACGGTATCTCTTTTCACACCGTCAAAAGCTCGCACACATATGTTGTTAGGCCGAATCCTTTCAGCTCCGATTCCTATGCGGCCGAGAGTGGAAAGCGGGCATATGTCTACCCCTGAACCCCCATCAACCATGACCCTCTTCATATAGTAGCCTTCGCTTTTGACAGTCAAATGCAAAGCTTTGTTGTGGGCGGCACCCTCCAAAGGCAAATCAGCTTTACTGAAAGAAATCTGGTTGATCGCGAAGAATCTTTCTGTCATTCTTTCAAGTTGTTCGGATGAAGTCTCAATAGGCACGTATGCCTCATTCAAGGCTTTTAGCAAAACCTTTTGATGTTCAGTAGACTTCATTAGAAGGGACAACATCGACACCTGCTCTGGGCATTTACGTAATTGGTCTATCATCTCGTAATCAGGCATTTGCATCTTTTGAAAAAAGACCTCTGCCTCTTCAGCACTTACAGGTTTCTTCGACGGGAAACGCCTTTGTGTGGCGTTATTTACCTCCTCCGTGTTTAAGTACTTCTGTCCTAGGACACTCTCAGATGAATTTCCCACAATCTCTTTCCCTTTGCGCATAACAAGTGTTCGTTGGTAGCTCCAGGGTACTGCGGATGGATCTGTCATTGGTTTTTGTTGCATGCGTGCAATAACCACAGGTTCATCTGGTTTTCGGGCCACATAAGTTCCCTTTGGTACATACATTGATGTTTCTCTCTTTAAATGGAACTTCATGGGGGCACCTATGGACAATGGTTTTTCCACTCTACCTCGTGGGAGGTAAAGGACTCCGCCCTTCTGAGACGATGCTTTCAATTCAATCGTCTTTTCGGATTTGGTTTCAAGAGCTTCAACCTTTTTCCCCATTTTCTCTTGTTTCGGGGTAGCCTCAGGACGCTTCTCTATGTTGGCGATGGCGATTATCGCTTTCAAAGCTGGGTCAAATTCTTTGTCGTCACAAATCATCCCAATCAACGGTCCGTTGTTGTGGGCTGGTAATGGGTTGTTTGTCACATTTGGGATGTCTTCATCTGCGAAGACGATCCTCCCTTTATTGATCAATTCTTGCACTGCCTTCTTTAACGTCCAACAATTGTCAGTACTGTGTCCTTCAACACCTGAATGATACGCACAAGTATATCCCCCTCTGGTAGGTAGGAGAGTCTGGATTCTGCCTGTTCTGCGGAACATGCTGCAATAGGTTTTCTTGCCCGAGTTTTGGGAAAAGAGTGGAATACGGCTCCCCAATCGGTGTAAAGCTCGTTTTGGGTTGCTCACGGTGGCGAGCGTTATTTGGCCGTGGATTATACTGGTTTGGGTAAGGAGGTTGGTTTCTCTGGAATGGAGGTGGATTCCTGTTGGCTGGTGGTTGTGGCCGTGCCTGAGGTTGAATGTTCATGACTGCATAGGGTGGAGGCGGAGGAGCATAAGCCATGCCGTGATGTGGATAATAATGTTGGGGGGCCCTGTCGGAGAATACCTGCCTTGAGGTTCGATATCTCCTGTCCTCTACCGCTGCCATAGCAGATTCTTCTTTCTTCTTGCTTCGGGGCATCCCTCCAGACCCGCCTTGAATGGCTTGGGAAGTTGCCCGAATGGCCGCTTGGCTCAAAATTCGCCCTGTTTTCAAGCCATTTTCTACCATTTCTCCGATCTTGATAGCTTCGGCGAAAGGTTTTCCCATCGCCGACATCATATTTTGAAAGTAATCGGGCTCTTGAGCTCGGAGAAAAGTCGTGACCATTTCAATTTCGTCCATGGGGGGTTTCACCCTGGACGCTTGCTCTCGCCACTTGATGGCATATTCTCCGAAGCTTTCTGAGGGCTTCTTTTTTAAGTTCGATAGAGAATTCCTGTCCGGCGCAATATCGATGTTGTATTGGAATTGTTTTACAAAATCTCTGGCCAGATCATCCCAGATGTGCCATCGAGATATGTCTTGATCCATATACCATTCGGACGCTATTCCGACCAAACTTTCTCCGAAGTATGCCATCAACAATTCTTCTCTGCCGCCGGCACCCCTCAATTGATTGCAGTATTTCTTCAAATGAGCAATGGGGTCGCCATGTCCGTCGTACTTTTCGAACTTTGGTGTCTTAAAACCCGATGGCAAATGGACGTGCGGGAACATGCACAGATCGGCGTAAGATACACTCTTCTGTCCACTCAGACCTTGCATGTTCTTAAAGCTTTGTTCCAAACTCCTCATTCTTTTTGCCATCTCATCCTGCTCGGGGGTCTTTGGATTTTGGCTCGGTAGGAACTCGTATCGAGGTGGCTGAGAATATGTATTGGCTGCAACCTGGGTATGGTCCCGTGTGAGCGGTGGTGCTGGGAATGTAAAGGATGAGGAGTCGAAGAAAGGAGCATGTGCGGTGGGGTGCGTTGTGATTGAACTGGCAATTCAATGGACGTTCTTGCAGATGTATCATGTGGTGCTACCCGAGGATGAGATGTGGAGGGTGATTCAGAGAGGTTTGTAGCATTAGAATACCCGAACAGAGTAGGCGGGTAATTGATGGGGTATTTGAAATACCGCTTGACCTGAGAAGAATTTCAGGGAACCCAGGGACCAGACTCGGGGGCTCTTTCCCGTTGTTCCAATCGTCCAACATCTCGAGCATGCGGCAACGCGGCATTCTATTCTCTTCCAAAGCTGCCGACTCAGTAGCCGGGATGGTTGTCAATGAGCTTTCCTCTGAAACGGGAATGGTTGCTAAAGGCATTTCTGAAGACATGTCGGCACCCTTTTTCGATCTAGTGAAATAGGAATGAGTACTCTCAGGCTGCCGAACTTTTCCTTTGGACCTTGTGAAGTACGAATGTGGTGCCAGATTACCGCAAAGTCAACCACTTTTACTAAAACCTGGATTTTGGCAAACAAACGGTTAGTCTGAAACAACATAACAGATAAGTAATCTCACGTTGGGTGTGATGCACTTATACAGGTGACAATGTTGCTACATGTATTCGTTTGCGATGCGTCATTCCGGTTTATACCGATCTTCTTTTTCTCTTAACTTCTTTCCCCCCCCCCTTTTTTTTTTTTTTTCATTTTTATTTTTATTTATTTATTTTTTAGTGATGGTCGAATCTTACGTGGATTGCCTACGTATCATGTCCCCGCATGAATCAGACCGGGCGTAGTTCGGAAACAATAGACATAAGATGAAGTGTTCATGAATTTTATTTCAACAAACTTAAAACTTGAAACACTTGCAAAATGTCAACAATGGAGAAAAACTCGTACAAGGACAAACAGACTCTAAAACAAAAGACTCTCCTAAGCATGTTCCAACGCCTCGAATCTTTGCGCCGGGGGGGCGCTGTTTGGCCTTGCTGCAGTTCTTGGGGTGAGATCTTTCTGTATACTTCCCAATTCTGCCATGACCTGGTGGACACATTCCACGATTGAAGAAAAGAGGGCAGGCCGAGGTACTTGTTCGCAGTTCAAACACTTCATAGTAATGTAGTGCCCGATCTCATTGATCCTGGTTCTGATTATGTCTTTTTCTCTGAGCAGCTGCCCTATGTGCCCGTTCTTTGCCCCTAATACTTGAGAGTTGCCGGAGACATGGTCCAAGAGCCTATCTATTTGTCTTTCCATCCGTGCCATCAAGTTGTGACAATGGTCTCTATCTGCTTTAGCATCCTGGACTTGCCTGAGAGTTCGCTCTTTAAGAGTGGCATTTGCTTTTCTCAAATCAACGATGATCGCATCATAGTCTTTCTCTACTTGTTGTAGACGGAGTGCTTCTTGGTGGGCCGCTCTCTTCCATTTTGTTCGGACTGCGACCAAAGCCGCTTTTGCCTTCTCCAAGTCTTCTTGGTGTTCAAAGGCTTTCCTTTCCAAATTGTTTATTAGCATTTGATCACTCCGACTCCTCCTTGACCTTTCCGCGGCCAATTGCATCTCTTGAATTCGAGTTTGGAGTGCTTCTCTTTCCTGCTCCCAACCGGCCCTTTCCCGATCGAAGTCAGCCTGTTGTATGTCCATGGCTGCTTCCGGGATTCCTTTGTCTTCTTTTAAAGTGTTGATGCAAGATTGGAAATTTTGTGCTGTTTCATGCTCAACCTCCCTAACTCTGGCTTCTATTTCTCTCTCCCAATCGACGGCATACTTCACTGACCTTTCTGACCTTTGCTCCGGTATTGGTTGGTTGTGGAACCATTCAAGATAAGCGAGACTCACTTCTCCCCGTTCCCGATCGGCAACCATTTCGTTGATGTCGGAGAGTCGACTACCGAACCAAACCTTCTGCGCATAAGTCTCCCTCGGGGTCTCTTCTGTCACAAATTCCCATACAAATGATCGCATATCCTCAATTGGGGCCTTTTTCTGTTCTCTTCCCAGCTGCCGCATGACACGTAGCGGGGCATATGGTTGGAAACCCCCGAAACCCATTAATATGTAGAATGGGCGGTATGTCGACATATGCATGATTTTGGCGGAAGGGAACCAATAATAATTCCAGGTAAGTTGATCGGCTCTCAAAGAGTTGAGGAGTTCTCGCCAAGTCCTCAAGTCTTCTGGAAGGTTACAACGGGCGGCTCTGTTTGTATGACAACGAATATAATTCAGCCAATCCGCTTTGAAGTTTATCACAATTGGGTGATGGTAGAGGTGCTCTATAAACCACATTTGTAATAAAATATTGCAACCCTCAAAATAGTCTTGTCCTTCTTGGCACCGAGTTAAGGCCCGGAAGATGTCTCCTAGTATCATCGGAAGAACAGTGTGTTCCTCGTTACTCTGTATATATGAGACAACCGCAGCTAAACGGATTCTGATGCGTCCACCACGTTCGGGAAAAACCATGGTTCCCAAAAAAGCGATCATGAAAGCATAGATTCTTAAATCTCCCCAGGCGTCATAATTTAGTTGGTTAACAAATTCGACGTTTGAGAATTTCCCAAACCCTTCTTTATCACCAAATCTGTCGTAGAGATAATCTAGTGGCACCCAACCGTTCTCCAGACAACCGAGGGGAACCCGCCGGAGACATAACTTTTTCAAGAAGTTATTCACACTCATCTGCCTAGGAGCTGCAGGCCTCATCTTGTGCAAATCTCTTCCGAGCCCCGTGAGTCCGCCCAATTCTTCCAAAGTGGGTGTCATTTCACAATCCCGGAATTTGAACACATTGCTTGTTGAGTCCCAAAAACTCACTAAAGCTCTAATCACATTTTTATCCGGTTTTATCATCATGATGTCCGGAAGAAATTTGAGGTGCTTGTGAACTTGATTTCTTTCCCAAGCTGAAAAACTAGTCCACCATTTACGGAGCCGATCTGGGGTTTTGTCCTGGACCGTGAACATAGGTGGCATTTCGTCTCTCACCCTTTTCTGGCCGATTCGTTGCGAGGAGGTCATGCTGATCCTAGAAAAGATAAAAAATGGATTTAAGATTTTTTTTTTATTTTATTTTTTTTATTTTTTATTAAAAACGAATCTTGTTAATACGGCCTTTCAGCACTTGAAGAAGATTTGAAGGCTGTATAACAGGATACCAGTGTGATGTCTATATTCCGTTTTGCGAAATTAGTCCTCCGGCGCCCTTTTGAGGCGTTTGGCTATTTTTGCAAAATTTCCTAACTCTCGACTAAGAACAAAAATCCTAATTCTAATATTTTTATTATTATTTTTTTTTCTTAAAAAAAAATCAGTATTAGTTGAGCCCGATATGGGTTGCCTACGTATCTCATTTTTGGTGAGAATCAAACTTGCATAGTTCGAAGATAAAAGAACTAAATCATTTTAAGAAAAGAAAACGAACTATTTTTTAAACAGCCTTTCTAAAACAAATTATTTTCAAAGGAACTAAGAAAATTTATTTGAAAATTTATTTTCAAAGAAACTAAACTATTTTTGTAAAATTAAGAAAATTTATTTGAAATTTTTTTTTTGCATTTTTCAGAAATTATTTTCAAAGAACTAACTATTTTCATAAAATTAAGAAAATTTATTTGAAATTTTTGCAATTTTTTTTTTTTTAGAATTTATTTTCAAAGAATTAACTATTTTCATAAAATTAAGAAAATTTAGTTTGGAATTTTTTGCAATTTTTCAGAATTTATTTTCAAAGAATTAACTATTTTAATAAAATTAAGAAAATTTAGTTTGGAATTTTTTTTTTTTTTTTTTATTTTTCAGAAATTATTTTCAAAAAAAACTAACTATTTTAATAAAATTAAGAAAATTTAGTTTGGAATTTTAATTTTTATTTTTTTTTTTATTTTTTTATTTTTTTATTTTTTGCATTTTTTTCTAACTATTTTCATAAAATTATTTTAACTATATACCCTGACGTTTTCCACTTCTTCCTCTTTTTAACAAACAGGTCGGCATGTAAGATCGAAACAAATAAATGCACACAAAAAGATGCAACAAGTTGGTCTTTTTGTTTCGGGTACACCTGTCCTAGACAGGCCCAACCCCTGTGTTGAGCCTCCTAAGTCAAATATGCACATGATGCAAATAAACGTTCCTATCGGGGATCCGGCATAAGGTCTTGTTATTCTAAGTCATCATCCCGTTGGAAAAGTGTCTAGACTGGCTTTAACTCGAGCGGACAACTCGAGCCGAAGAGTGTCAGTGCACCGGTAGCATGGCTTTCCGGCTTAATTGACAAAACTCTCCGCCTAAACATGTGTGACTACAAAATCCTTCACCGGTGCCAAGCACCACGGCTATCTTGAGAAAAACGGGCTATGTCCAGCAAATGCCCGGTATTATATTTCAAAAGACTCAGAAGAGAAAAAATGGGTATCGGCACAATTTATATACAGTTCACAAAATATCAAAGCGGTAAAACAACATTTAGCATATAAAATATAAACATGTAATAAAATCAGATAATAAGTAAGCCAAATAAAATAATTATTCAAAGCTCGAATTCTTAAACCCTGAACCAGTAGTTCTGGGTTTGTTTCCCCAGCAGAGTCGCCAGAGTTGTCACACCTCCTTTTGGCGCGCTTACCCCGAGGGATAAACGTACAAGGGAGTTTTTCCAATTTAAGTGACAATATTCGAAACGGGATTATTTTATTTATTTCAGAGTCGCCACTTGGAATAAATTATGGTGTCCCAAGTCACCGATTTATTTAAATCCCGAATCGAGGAAATTTCGACTTTCTAAATGAAGTCCGCGAACCAGAAATTCTAAGTAAGGAATTATGTTGACCCGAGGGAAGGTGTTAGGCACCCCCGGATCCCGTGGTTCTAGCACGGTCGCTTCAATTATTATAAATGGCTAAAAATACCTGATTTTTACATGCTTATAAATTATATGCTCTAATTAAACTTTAAACCGCTCTGTTAATTTAAAACCATACCAAAAGAGAGATTAATTACAACATAGGCTCGGATTTTGACAAATAGGTGAAATAAAAGGGTACCCGGATTACTTTGAAACTATCAAAAAAAAAAAAAAAAAGATTGATTTCTAGATTAAACAAGAATTCAATTTATGTAAAGATGCACAATTTTGTCATTTTTTTTCTAATTTAAACATATGCCAAATAATTCCTTATTCCATGACTTATTTTTTAGGGCCAAATAAAAACTCTTAAAAAGACTGCATTTGGTTCAACAAAAAGCTCTTAATCGATATACGAGTGTATACATCCTGATTTTAACACATTCTTTTGAACTCTAATGCCGAACTAGATCGAGAATTTATTTGCGCGTGACTCGTAAAATTAGGACAGTTGATACTTACTCACGAATTGCCAAGTTAACTCTAAAGTTTTGTCTTTGAAACCACCACTATTATTACAGGCTTTTGAGGGAATTAAATTTGTCCCAACACTAAAGTTTTACTACGAACCAGTGTTGCTACAAAACTTATAAAAGCATGCTTATTGCAAAACTAACTCAAACTCTATTTAAAATTTAGTTTGTTACAAACATGTGACAATGATTCCAACATAGCACTAAAATTAAATAGATTTACATGCTAATCAAAAATGGCGACTTAATTTCAACCCATGATTTAAATCAAAGCATGTAGCGGTTCTAGTTATCCAAATATGCTTTACAAAAGCTAATATACACATATGGAAGATTTGATTTAAATTTGAAGCTAACAGACAGTGATCCAATGCGTGAAGTCAGCAAGACATTCTTATTTCCAGATTAATTCAAGTCTAATATCAACAACGAAATCCAAATTATGTACCTGAAAATAGGAATTCAAAGGATGAAGAAAAGGTCAATCGCAGTATTCTGACAGTAACAGCTTAACAGAAAACAACAACACCAACAGCAACTAGCAGTAACCAACACTTTCAAACGGAAGAAACCCCAACCAAACTCAGCTAACCAAAGATTGAATGATAATCAAATCCAAAACAGCATCAAAACGCCACCAAAAATTCCCAGAATGATTTCAAAATCGACTTGGAATTCTAAATGTGAGTGTTCTGCCAGTGAGTGTGTGTTTCTGGTGTTTTCCAGAGAGTATCTCTTTGTTGAATCTCTCTGTATGTGTGTGAATGAATGTATACTGCCAGAGAGTATGTTTGAGAGTATATCACTGTTTTTCAAAAATGGTTCTCTCTGTTTGCTTTTGTGTCTCAAAACAGTGTGCTCTCTGTTGTGCTTTTGTGTGTCAAAACAGTATGTGTGCAAACAGTATGTGTGCAAACAATGTGTGTGTGAAAACAGTGTGTATATCAGAAAGGGTATATCACTGTATGTTCACTGTTTTTCTGCTCTCAAACGTGTGCTATGTCTCTGTTTTTATCTCCCTCAAAACAGTGAGTGTCTATTGTGTTTTATAGCCTACAGATCCCAACCAACAGCCCTTCCTTTTTCAGTTTCAGATCTGTCCAGCCCCTATTATTCCCCTTTTTCAAACCTTTTTCAATTGTATATTCCCTCTCATGTGTATCCTGATTCTAACAACTGACCAAGCACTCAACAAAACTGAAAATACTCATTATTATCCTCACATTCTCTGATTATTCCATCCTGATTTGTCTAAAAGTGGGATTTATAATTAATCAAATCCTAAAGGTGCAAACTAATGAAATACACTGCTGTCCAGCAAGTTTTAACAACTCATTTCCATGTGTATTGCACTTTAAAGGTTGGTTTTAGGGCTACTTAAATGGACTAACAGCTATATCCAATTCACAACCTAATTTAGAATTAACAATGGTTCAAAACAAACAATCCAACAATTAAACTCAACACTCTGAACAAACAATAAACCGAAAAATTTTAAATCAAGCAAACAGTGAACCACTGCCCGGAATTTCAAACAACCAATTTGCGAATTGAAACGACGACATTCGTTAAGTCGAATCACAACATGTATGATTGACAACAAAAAGCCGACAAACAAATTCAACAAATTATAACACTCCAAAGCCGAGAGAAAAGAAGAAAAATGAAGCAAACACGAAACTAAATGTTCAACGACGCTAATCGACGCGAACCTGTATTCAACAACATTGGTAATCAAATAGACAAAGCAGAACTTTAGAATTGACAATTCACTAAAACATGTTCTCGGCCAAAGAAGAGAAAAGAAAAAAAATGAAGCTAACTAATCGACGACGCTAATCGACGCGAACACATATTCTATATCATTCGATTAGCCGATTACGATATGCGTAATCGACAAACAAATCCGACAAGCAGTGACTACACAATTTCGGACAGCATGTTACAATTTCAATATCAAACAACTTAATGATATTAACAACGAATCGAATTCGATTCACAATTAACCGTTAAACAACGAAGAATAACAACTAACAAATCGACCAAATAAAAAGGTCCCAAGAGATGAAGAAGAAAAGAAATTCGGAAACATCCGAGAGAAAGAAAAAAAATCAAACAATGAATGGAATTACGAAAACAATTAACTAAATTGACGAGTCTAATTAAATAAGAACGGAAAAGAAAAGAAATACCTTGAAGAGAAGAAAATGGACTCGGCCGAACTTGGCTTTGGTATTCAAGGTCTAAAGGACCTTAATTGAAATGTTTTCCAAGTGAAAACACGTCAATTAAGGTCTATTAGACCTCAATCTCTGAAAAAATCCCGTGAAGAAATCCCTAATTTGAATTTAGGGTTCTTGGACTTCAATTTTGGGGTTCTTTGATTTCCGGTTAGATTTGAACCGAAATAGCTATGGTTAGCTTGTGAGGGAGGTGAGGTGAAGAGGTGGTATTGATTTGGGGTGGTTTGGCATAAATTGGTTTTAAACTCGAATCTTCAATTGAAGATTCGAGAAATTCCGTTTTGATTCGAGATTAACTAAGCATGGGGTTGGAATGAGGGGATCTTAGGGATTCAGGGGTGTAAATTTGGGAGGGATTGGACCACCGGAACCGCCGTGAGGCGATTTCCGGTGGCGGAGCACGGCGGCGGGACGGCGGAAGCCGGCTGGCTTTTTGAGAGAGATGAAAAGGGGGCTAGGGTTTGGGGAATTAGGGAATGGGAGCCGGTTTTGGGGTATTGGGGGGTTTGGTATATTAAAAATAGGGATTTTAATCTGGACCGTTGGATTAAGTGATCCAACGGCCTAGATCAAATGGGCCGACCGGGTATTGGGGTTTGGACTGGGGTTATTTTAATTTTTTGGGCCTGGGATTTATTTAGGAAGTGGCCCAATCCGATTTAATTCCTCTTCTTTTCATTTGATTTTGTTTTCCTTATCTCTTTAATTTAATTTTCTAATTAAAACAAAAATTACACTACAAAATCAATTAAATTATAAGAAATACTAATTAAGTTATATTAACAATTAACACACTCAATTTAAACATCAATTAAATATAAATCACACAATTGGGCCATTAAATACTAGAAAAGCAAAAAATACATATTTTTGTGATTTTATTTTGTAAAAATAAACTTAAACTACCCCTAATTGCAAAGTTAGATCAAAAAATGTAAATATGACATATTTTTGTATTTTTTATTAATTTAAACACATATAATCATGCATATACAAATGCAAACAATTACCAAAAATAACAAGAAAATTCACAAAAATACACATCGTAAAAAATAGACAATTTTTGTTTTTATTTTGTGGGAGTAATTCATGTTAGGCAAAAATCACGTGCTCACAAATATTATAATCCAAAGCAAATTCACAATATATTTCGTTGATAAGTAACAACTTTCACAAAAGTTTAAGTATCTTCACATTTGACTTTAATGTGATATTTTCTTGAACAAACTAACTCTTAACAACTTCTTAATACTTACGTCCAACCCTACTATAATACAAAGTTAAACTAATATCTAAAAAACTTTGTGCCAATCAAATGGTGTCATAAGTATAGGATAGGAGTTATTTTGTGAGATCTTTTTGGTGTTTCTACGAATTAACTAGCGATAAGGAGAGAGAAGCATTCACATAGGAAAATGTCATGTTGAGTCCATAGTTCATGAAATGTCAATGTAAGCTCCTGCATTAGTACTTTTTTTTTTTTTCCAGTGATGTTTGAAGTTTTGAGCAGCCAAACCAATCACACCCACCATTTGTTTCCACATCCTTCTCTGGCATTACTGGTGCTTTAAGAATTGTCTCACGAAATGGTTTGTGCACTTTCAGAGTTTCCATAATTGTTTGTGATATCAAACAACAACAACAACAACAACAACCCAGTATAATCCCACTTAGTGGGGTCTGGGGTGGGTAGTGTGTACGCAGACCTTACCCCTACCCTAGGGTAGAGAGGCTGTTTCCAAATAGACCCCCGGCATCCTTCCCTCCAAGAACTTCCCACCTTGCTCTTGGGGAGACTCGAACTCACAACCTCTCGGTTGGAAGTGGGGGTTGCTTACCATCAGAGCAACCCCTCTTGTCTTTGTGATATCAAACATGAATATGAAATGGAAATGTGATGGTTACAATGTGGTTTTCAGTTTGATCAATGCTTGAAGGATCATTTGCTTGATTTTTCAAAAATCTACATATTCTGATGGTTCCCATTACTTCAAAATGAGTGTTAGTATTTGGTCTAATAGACAGCTTGCTCATTCTGAATGAAGTACCATATGATTTTGAACACTTCATTAACTTTTCCCTTTCAAGAAGAATGAAGTACCATATAAAGGCAACAACAACAACAACAACAACCCAGTATATTCCCACAACGTGGGGTCTGGGGAGGGTAATATGTAGACAGGCCTTACCTCTACCCGAGAGGGCAGAGAGACTGTTTCCAATCGACCCTCGGCACAGGGAAAAGAAAGGCAAACAAAAACAAAAATAAAAACAAAAACAAAAATAAAAACCGCATTAATACACTAGCATACATCGCATAGAAATTATCTAAACATAAGAGACATAAATACCATAAATAAGCGGGCATGCAATGATATTAAAACAGTAAAAAACTAACGCGCCAGGTAGGGGGTAGGTAATGATGATTATTTCTATTATAATAAAAAGTACTGTATGAGATATTGTGCAGTTATTGACTCAATCATGTCAGTTTATAGGTGAGTAATGACAAGATTTATATGGTCGATATTGGTTGTTGCCTTATGAAATTCATGTGGCATATTGATAAGCTCCTTGCTCTTCGGTTGATAAGTCTTCTTTTTTGAAGCATGGTGTATTTTTTTTAAAATAAGGTGCCTACAAGAAAAAACTAACCAATAAAGCATAATAACCACTTGAATCATTTGTTCGAGGAAACTGCAACATACGTTTGTCAAAAGACAATATGGAATACATTTTATGCTTGTAACTGAAATGTCTCTGTACGTATATAAGAAGATAAAATGTCTAGGAAGAGCTTTCATATTGGAATAAACTGTGCGGTACTGGTATTTGTATGAGCGAAGTCCATTTTGATATTTGTCTTCTGAGCAGTCTGTAGGCTTTCCCTTTATGGCATCCAAATTGGTTGCAGTCTTTGCTTCTTATTTGCCTATCATCTTATTCATCTCTAAGAAATATGTGAAGATTTTAGACAAGGAAGATATTAAGCTTTTAAATAATACATGGGTATATAAATCTGGTTTCAATTGCTTGATGAATATGCAGCTGCACTAAGAGCCAATTGATACTATAAATCTAATTGCCACATTATCCTGTTGATTCTATATAAAGCAATTGTGAGTTTAGGTTTTAACGTCCTTTGCTTTCTTGCTGCTGTTCTGGAATAGTGGTCAGTTCTCCCATCTGTACTTATATGATAAACTTGTGTTTCCTGAGCAGACATGTGAGAAGACAAATGACAAGTCGCTTCTGTAATATAGTTTTGCAAGCACCAGCCAACTCTTTGCGTTTCTGTATCTCAACCAAGCCTACAAAACTCCATTACTCTAGTAACTCAACTATCTCTACGTCCAAGTCACATTGTTTCTTATCTTCAATTAACTTTGAGGGATCCCATAAAAGATGTGTTGGGTCTGGTATCTCCAAGCTGAAGAGCAGTTGCCACTCGTTAACGCTTAAAACTGCAGTTAATCCCAGATATACCTGGAAGTCGTGCTATGATATTTCTCTTCGGTCCCAAAATGTGAATATGAGGCTTTCCTTGCCCACTCAGTCAAATATTCCAAAAGGCAGATGCAAACTTGCGCATATTTCTGGACAGAGACATCGTACATGTGCTAGTTTATTTATTGGTTTGTTGGTCTGCTACTCAGCCTCTGAACCGGTACATGCAGAATCATCAGGAGAAAATAGGGGAAATAACTGTGATTCCTCAACCACTGGCTATTCACATGGAAAGAAGGTCTATACTGACTACTCTGTAATTGGTTAGTGGTGCATTCCAGACTTTTCTTTTCTGTTCTTTCCAAGTTGGTTGATATACTACCAGGACCCTTGCTGATTATGTGGAAGCATTGTACATGCACTAATATTGGATTTCAAGACCCTTGCCTAAAATGGCTAATGTAAATAGTAGTAATATTGAAGTTATTTTGATGGAAAAGACTGCTTCATTCCATGTAGGTATACCTGGAGATGGAAGATGTTTATTTCGTTCTGTTGCTCATGGTGCTTGTTTAAGGTCAGGGAAGCCCCCTCCTGATGAGAACCTACAGAGGCAATTGGCGGATGATTTGCGGGCCAGTGTATGTTTGCCTAGTTTCTTCTATGATGTGTTCTTAACAAACTTGCAGCTCCCTGTTTATTGGCTGAAGCCTGAAATGATAACACTTGACAATGTTCTAACACTTTGCAGACTAATAAAGACTGAAAATTTGAAGTTATAAAGTTCGAAAGCGTTGAAGTGATCACTATATAATCTTGTTCTACTGTTGTTTCTGCAAACGCGTCTTAATTCCTGGCTATTTGGAGTGTCTAATGTTTCTCTATTCTTCTGATGTCATACCTTCTGTGAGATCTTGGTTGTCAGTTAAGACTTGCTTTTAGAGCACTGGTAACCCATCCCCTGCAAACAGGAAATGAAAAGTATATAAAAGCAGAAAAATGAAAATTAGCTTAGGAGAGAAAACAAAATAAGGGGACATTTACAAATTCATATTGTTGGGAAGCAAAAATTGCTGCAATTTCTGCTCACTCTAGTTCATTTTATCTATTAGGTGGCAGATGAATTTATAAAAAGGCGAGAAGAGACAGAATGGTAAGTCTAAAGCATATGCAATGTAAGTTCTTAGTTCTGATTAATTCTGATGTAGGTAAGTTCTATTAAACAGTAATAATCATTGAATTCTACTCTAAGGAGTGAGGAAAGAATGATATGTAGTTGTTGCTGGTGTTTCAGATGTTTCAGTGAACATGTTCTTCATCTTTTATTGCTTTTGTTAATTTTCCTTAGTAGTGAGAATACCTGGGCAGGTGCAGTGAAGAGCCTCATTGCTCTAACTTTTGGGTTGTAGACATATGATTGATGGTTTGATATCCATCCAGGTTCATCGAAGGTGATTTTGACACATATGTCGCACGGATAAGGAAGTCTCATGTGTGGGGAGGTGAACCAGAACTCTTGATGGCTTCTCATGTTCTCCAGTGAGTTAGATTTCTGCTGCTTTTAATAGTGTGCTATTAGATTTCTGCTGCTTTTAATAGTTTGTTATTGTATCGATGAGCTTTCATGTTTGCAATGTGTAGTGTATATTTTATAGTAGATGCTTGAACCTTAAAATTGTACACTACACAATTCAGAACCCATCATGGATTACATGGAGCAAACTCTAGATATTGAACCAACAAATCTAAACTTTTAACACAAGGAAAGCAACTTGACAAGCTAGATAAACAATGTGTAGCTCAAGTGCCAACTGTGTTACTCAGTCCTGAGTCAACTCTGCATCTGTATATGTGAAGATGTAAATGGAAGGGGTGTATGCACAGACTCTCTTAATACTAACCTTACAACCACTAGGGACAACTTATGCATTTAAAATTGCGTATTCTATCAAATACATAATAATGAACTCCGTACAATGTTCATACTTGCTCAATAATTGTGTATCGTATATGTCAAAGTAGCATCTAGTTGATTCTGCTCAAACGTATAACTTTTACATCTAAGTATGATCACAAACTTGAGTCATATCGAACTAGTACTTTTCTTTTCTCAAGAGTCTCTTTATCTCAAAGTACTTCCTTCTATCTTTGCTAACCTGATTAGGAAGGGCTATTGTATCCACTACACTTAAAGATAGTGCAATCCGAACTTATGCAAATTCCACTACGGGTTACAACTTAAAGATAGTGCAATCCACTGGAAGGGGTGTATGCACAGACTCTCTTAATACTAACCTTACAACCACTAGGGACAACTTATGCATTTAAAATTGCGTATTCTATCAAATACATAATAATGAACTCCGTACAATGTTCATACTTGCTCAATAATTGTGTATCGTATATGTCAAAGTAGCATCTAGTTGATTCTGCTCAAACGTATAACTTTTACATTGAAGTATGATCACAAACTTGAGTCATATCGAACTAGTACTTTTCTTTTCTCAAGAGTCTCTTTATCTCAAAGTACTTTCTTCTATCTTTGCTAACCTGATCAGGAAGGGCTATTGTATCCACTACACTTAAAGATAGTGCAATCCGAACTTATGCACTTTCCACTACGGGTTACAACTTACATATGTCAACACTTTTCTGTACAGTCCTCTTCTGGGGCGGCTCAAGCACATGGTGGGCCTAAAGCCGAAATTTAATGTGAGGCCTAAATTTTTAAAAGAAAGTTATAATATATATTTTTATTTAAATTCTAATCTTCTAGCTTTTGAGATACAAAGTTATTAATAATTTTTTATAATCGATTTTCTCTAATTATTCCTTGTCAATTGATAATATAACAACTCATTTAATCTTTTCCTTGATACATTATTGATTTTAGGTAAGATTGACTTAGATAAATTAAGAAAGTGGGAGTAAAAATGTTACACGTTATAAATCAACTCTTATTGAAACTGTTGAGTTGTCCCACATCGGAGGGATTTGAGTTCCATGGTCTCCTTATATGGTCTGTGGCAATCCTCACCTCATAAGCTAGCTTTTGGGGTTGAGTTAGATCCAATGTCCATTATCATGGTATCAAAGTCAGGCCCATCCCAATTAGTATTACTGATGTTGACCCCCATTTATGTTGTCCACGCTCCTGTTTGCCGGCATGGGCGTGAGGGGGGTGTTGAGTTCTCCCGCATCGGAGGATTTGAGGTCCTTGGTCTCCTTATATGGTCTTTGGCAATCCTCCCCTCATAAATTAGCTTTTGGAGTTGAGCTAGACCCAATGTCCATTTATCATAAACCTTGGAAAAGTTACATCTACCCATTTTTAGGTAAGTCAAATTGTTATATCTAAAAAAATTCCTTCTTTTTTTATATGAGAAACTCTACTTTTGTATTAAAAGTATTAAATATTATTTTCACAAACCTATTATTTTTTAAAAATAGGGCCCCAAATTTGGGGGCCTAAGGGGCATATATCAAATCGTTTAATGTAACCATATCTTAATAAAACATTATCAACTTAATGATATTTATGCAATTTCAAAGAATCTAGTTATAGGTAGGGCTATTACTTATCTCAATTCCAAGTCTCAACTGGACTTGTCTCTAATAAAATCAATAATCTCAAGCTTTCATCTATAATCATATAATATAGACCTAGTGTCAAGTTTTTGTGAAATAGCTTCATTCTAAACATATTTTGTTATATAATACCTAGCTAAACTAACTCAATTTCCTCATACTATCTGTTAGAGTTCTATCCATAGCAAGAGTTTTGCAATCTTATCATAATTCCAGGGATCATCATATTTGTAGGTCTACTAATCCATAACTTCTTTACAAAATGTGAAAATCCGATCATTGTAACTGTGAGAAAGCACGGGAGAAAAATATATTATTGATTGTATTAACAATGATACAATGAGCCCTATATATAACACATATTCTACTCATGCTACATATCAAACTAGGACATATTATAAACCTACTACATATGAGATTAGGACATATTTACACAAGTCTAACACTCCCCCTCAAGCTGGTGCGTACAAATCATATGTACCGAGCTTGTTACATATGTAGTTAATACGAGGACCAGTGAGGGACTTAGTGAAAATATCTGCAAGCTGATCATTCGACTTCACAAACTTTATAGCAATATCTCCTGAGAGTATCTTTTCTCTAATAAAGTGACAGTCAATCTCAATGTTTTTAGTTCTCTCATGGAACATTGGATTTGACGGAATATGAAGAGCAGCTTGATTATCACAAACAAGTCCCATCTGACTAATCTCACCAAATTTCAACTCCTTGAGCAACTATTTGATCCAAATTAACTCACATGTCACCATAGCCATCGCTCGATATTCTGCTTCTACACTAGACCGAGCAACCACATTCTGTTTCTTGCTCTTCCAGGACACTAAATTTCCTCCTACCAAGACACAATACCCAGACATAGAACGTCTATCAGAAGGTGATCCTGCCCAATCAGCATCTGAGTATCCAACGATCTGCTCATGGGCTCTATCCTCAAACAATAAACCTTTGCCTGGAGCTGATTTTATATACCGAAGAATGCGAACAACTGCATCCCAATGACTATCACACGGTGAATCCATAAACTAACTCACAACACTCACAGAAAAGGAAATGTTAGGTCTTGTCACTGTAAGGTAATTTAATTTACCAACCAACCGTCTATATCTTGCAGGATCGCTAAGAGGCTCCCCCTGTCCTGGCATAAGTTTAGAATTCGGATCCATGTGTCAACCGGTCTACAACCTGTCATTCCTGTCTCTTTAAGAATATCTAAAGCATATTTTCGTTGAGAGATCACAACACTTGAGCTAGACTGAGCAACCTCAATACCCAGAAAATACTTTAGTTTGCCCCGATCCTTAGTCAAAGTGTTGCAAGAGATGTTTTAGTTTAGTAATACCATCCTGGTCATTGCGAGTAATAACAATGTCATCAACATAGACCACCAGATAAATACAGAGACTCAAGGCAGAATGCCGATAGAACACGGAGTGATCAGCTTCACTCTGAATCATGCCAAATTCCCGGATAACTGTGCTGAACTTACCAAACCAGGCTCGAGAAGACTGCTTTAGACCATAAAATGACCGACTCAAGCGACATACAAGGTCACGAGACTCCCCCTGAGCAACAAACCCAGGTGGTTGCTCCATATAAACTTCATCCTCAAGGTCACCGTATAAAAAGGCATTCTTAATGTCCAGCTTATAGAGGGGCCAATGGCGAACAACAGCCATGGATAGAAAAAGGTAGACTGATGCTATCTTAGCCACATGAGAGAAGGTATCACTGTAATCGAGCCCAAATATCTGAGTATATCCCTTGGCAACAAGACGAGCTTTTAGACGATCAACATTACCATCGGGACCAACCTTGACTGCATACACCCAACGACAACCAACAGTAGATTTACCGGAGGGAGGAGGGACGAGCTCCCAAGTACCAGTCGTATGTAAAGCAGACATCTCGTCAATCATAGCGTGTCGCCATCCTGGATGAGACTATGCTTCACCTGTTGACTTAGGGATGGAAACATAGGAAAAAGAAGATAGAAAAGCATAATATGGTGATGACAAACGATGATAACTCAAACCGACATAATGGGGATTAGGATTAAGGGACCGTATACTTTTCCGAAGTGCAATCGGTTGATTAAGAGGAGACAAGTCCGCAATATTAGCAGGGTCAGGTGCAGGACGTGAATCAGCTGGGCCTGATGCTGGGCGCGGACGACGATGATATGTCAAAAGTGGTGTTCCTGTGGCAGGGAGTCTAGGAGGATCCACACAAGACTCCTCAACGGCTGGAGTGGATAGAGGAGCCATAGAAGACTCGTGTAAGACTTCTGTGGCGGAAGGAGAAGAAGGAGCTATAGTAGGTTCCTTAAAGGTCGGTATAGGTAAGACCGCAGATATATCAAGGGGGTTAGAATGGTCAGAAGAGGTAAAGAAAGGTTTAGACTAAAAAAATGTGACGTCAGAGGACATAAAGTACCTACGAAGATCAAGTGAGTAACAACGATATCCCTTTTGAACACGAGAATAACCAAGGAAGACACATTTGAGAGCACGAGGAGCTAACTTATCTTTTCCGGGGTCTAAGTTATGAACGAAACAAGTGCTCCCAAAAACGCGAGGGGGAACAGAGTATATGGGTGATTGGGGAAACAATACTGCATACGGTATCTGATTCTGGATGGGAGAGGAAGGCATCCGATTAACTAAATAACAAGCCGCGAGAACTGCATCGCCCCAAAAACGCAGCGGAATATGAGATTCAATGAGAAGTGTGCGAGCAGTCTCAATGATGTGCCTATTCTTTCTCTCTGCAACCCCATTTTGCCGAGGGTATACGGACAAGAGGTCTGATGAATAATTCCTCGAGAAGTCATAAATTGCTGAAATTGAGTGGATAAATATTCTAAGGCATTATCACTGCGAAAAGTGAGAATAGAGACACCAAATTGATTTTTAATTTCAGCACAAAAATTCTGGAATATAGAAAACAACTCAGAACGATCTTTCATTAATAAAATCCAAGTACATCTTGAATGATCATCAATGAAACTAACAAAATAACGAAATCCTAAGGTTGAACTGACTTTACTAGGACCCCATATATCAGAATGAACTAAAGAAAAAATAGACTGTGCGTGACTCTCAATACTACGAGGATAGGAGGCTCGCGTATGTTTCCCGAGCTGACATGACTTACACTCTAATGTGGATAAACTAGACAAACTAGCAAACTAGGCACCATCTTCTGAAGCTTGGATAAGCTTGGATGTCCTAAACGTCTGTGAATTAGGTCCGGAGGATCCGTAACTAGACATGCCTTGGAGGATTTGAGGGAGTTAAGGTAGTAAAGCCCTTCTGATTCAAGTCCTGTTCCAATCGTCTGCCCTGTACTGCGGTCCTCCATAATAAAAGAATCATCAATAAAATATATACCACAATGGAGGGCACGAGTCAAACGACTAACAGATGCAAGATTAAAAGGACAGTCAGGGACATAAAGAACGGAATCTAGAGTGACAGAGGGTAGGGGATTCGCTTGTCCAACTCCTTTTGCTTTGGTTTGAGACCCATTGGCTAAAGTGTAATAGAGGGAAGAGAACTGTGAATATGCAATATTTGACAAAAATGATTTATTACCAGAGATATGATCAGAAGCGGCTGAGTTCACAACCCATTGTTCAGAAGGACTAGACTGGGAAACACAAGCAAAGGAATTACCAACAACAGAAGTATTAGTCTGAGCAACAGAAGCTACTTGTGGAGATGTCTGCTTACTTGCTCGATATCGAAGGAACTCATTATACTCCCCTTCAGATAAAGAAAATCCCTGGTTACCTGTAGTCTCAATCTGAGCAACATAAGCATTTTTGGGTGGGCGGCCATGTAGAGAATAGCATACATCACGAGTGTGTCCAAGTTTATGACAATAAGAGCACTTGGGTCTAGATCTTCCAAAACGACCTCCTCCTCGTCTATTCTCCATAGTATGAGATGCCCGATTGTCCACTGATTGGGATACGAGGATAGATGAGTCAAGTGTCTGCGGTGAGTTTACTGGGTGGCTAGGTGCTGCAGCAAGGCGAAGTAATCGAGAGAGTAATTCATCAACTGTGGGGACGGTTGGACTAGCAAAAATCTGGTCACGTACTGAATCAAGGTTATTAGGGAGTCCAGCGAGTGTAAGAACTAGAAACATTTTCTGTCGTTGCTCTTCTTGTTTTTCAATACTCGCAGAAACTGGCATCAACGTCTCAAATTCTTCCATGACTGCCTGAACTTGTCCCAAGTAAGTAGACATATCTAATTCTTGTTTCTTCATGTTTGTCATTCGCGATATTACATCATAGAAACGAGATATATCATTAGTGTAGAGATTACGAGTCTTTTCCTAAACTAAATAACATGTCTGGAATGGACGGAACAAGGGCATCAACTTGGAATCAATAGATCGCCACATGATACTACATAACTGAGCATTGACCTTCTCCTACTGTGTTTTGGCCTTTTCATCACCTTCGCCAGCCTTTTTTGTTAAATGATCTTGAACTCCTTGACCTTTACACCACAACTCGACAGATGAAGCCCAATCTAAGTAATTTGAACCTCCCATTAAAGGTTCTGAGGTAATCATAACACCGGAACTGTCAGAACCCGGGTTTCTAGACCCTAAAGCATCGATTCCCAAAGACATGGTTGGATTATCACGAGATAACAAAAAGAATCAGCTGAAAGTTCTCTGAAACAGATGCTGAAAATACTGTTTTTGCTGAAAAACTACTGTAGCTACCGGAAAAAATTCAAAGTGGTCGGAATTAAACGAAAACAGGATGGGTAGGCTCGGAATGCTCAGACGAACACACTGTTCAAAGGAAGTTCTGGCCGGAAGGGCTGTGCTCCGGCAGGCGCGTGGGGGCGCGTGTGGTGGCTTTTCCCGGTGAAATTTCTGGGGGTTGGTCGGAATTATGTGGGTGAGTTTTTGGCGGTGTTGGATTTTGCACAACACTGATAATTAGTGACTTTTACGCAATTAGTCACTTAGGTCACCGGAAAATTGCACGGTGACTGAGTTATTTCTTTTCGGATATCGTTGAAATGACGCATAACGATTAATTTCTTATGGTGGCTCTGATACCATGTGAGAAAGCACGAGAGAAAAATATATTATTGATTGTATTAACAAGGATACAAACAACAACAACAACAACAACCTAGTATATTCCCACAAAGTGAGGTCTGGGAGGGTAATATGTAGACAGGCCTTACCTCTACCCGAGAGGGCAGAGAGGCTGTTTCCAATCGACTCTCGGCGCATGGAAAAAAAGGCAAACAAAAACAAAAACAAAAACAAAAATAAAAACAAAAACAAAAACAAAAACCGCATTAGTTACTCCAGCATACATCTCATAAAAATTATCTAAACATAAGATGCATATGTATCATAAATAAACAGACATGCAAAGATATCAAAACAGTAACTACCAGAAATGACTACCAAAAGAGAACACAAACTAATCATATGTGGGCGGCCCTACCACGCCTCACACCCCGGGAAAGGAGTATGAAAATTCTAGAAGCCCCTATCCTACAACCCTGATACTAGACCTCTAGACTTTCCTATCAAGGGTCATGTCCTCGGAAATCCGCATCCTGGCCATGTCCTGTCTAATTACCTCTCCCCAGTATCTCTTAGGCCTCCCTCCGCCTCGCCTCACACCGACCACCGCTAGCCGCTCACAACTCCTCACCGGGGCGTCGGGGCTTCTCCTCCGCACATGCCCGAACCACCGAAGTCTCGCCTCTCGCATCTTCTCATCCACTGGGGCCACCCCCACCTTCTCCCGAATAACTTCGTTCCTAATCTTATCTAACCTGGTGAGCCCGCACATGCACCTAAGCATCCTTATCTCCGCAACCATCATCCTCTGAACGTGAGATTTCTTCACCGGCCAACACTCCGTCCCATACAGCATGGCAGGTCTATCCACAACTCTATATAACTTCCCCTTGAGTTTCTGTGGCACTTTCTTATCACACAAGACTCCTGATGCAAGCCTCCACTTCGACCACCCCGCCGCTATACGGTGAGTGACATCCCCGTCTATCTCTCCGTTCCCCTGGATCACCGATCCAAGGTATCTGAAACTATCCTTCTTGGCTATGGCCTGAGATCCAATCATCACGCTCCCTCCCACTTCGCTCGACTCAGCGCTAAACTTGCACTCCAGGTATTCTGTCTTAGACCTGCTTAGTTTAAACCCCTTAGACTCGAGAGTCCGTCTCCATTCCTCTAGCCTCTCGTTAACACCGACCCTCGTCTCGTCTACCAGGACTATGTCATCAGCAAATAGCATATACCAAGGAACATCCCCTTGAATATGCCGCGTCAAAGCATCCATCACCAAGGCAAACAAGAGAGGGCTAAGCGCAAATCCTTGATGGAGCCCCATAAGTACCGAAAAATGGTCTGAGTCGCCACCCATTATCCTGACCCTAAACTTAGCTCCATCGTACATGTCCTTGATTACTCTAATGTAGGCTTTCGGGTACGCTCTTGGCCTCCAGGCACCTCCATAACGCCTCCCAGGGACCTTGTCATACGCCTTCTCCAAGTCGATAAACACCATGTGCAGGTCCTTCTTCATATCCCTGAACTGTTCCGCCAATCTCCTGACAAGGTGGATAGCTTCTATATATAATACATATTCTACTCCTACTACATATCAAACTAGGACATATTATAAACCTACTACATATGAGATTAGGACATATTTACACAAGTATCTAACAGTAACCTTAGCTCAACCTTTAAGTCACCATGCGTGCCTACAATTCAGTACTCAAGGTAACAATAACAACCCAGTATAATCTCACTTAGTGGGGTCTAGGGAGGGTAGTGTGTACGCTTACCCCTACCCTGGGGTAGAGAGGCTGTTTCCAAATAGACCCTCAGCATTCTTCCCTCCAAGAACTTCCCAACTTGCTCCCGGGGAGACTCAAACTCACAACCTCTTGGTTGGAAGTGGAGGTTGCTTACCATAACAGCAACCCGTCCTGTACTTATCAAAAAAATGCAATACTCATGTAGTATTCTTGTTAAAATCAGACTTAGGTTCCATCTTACCTTTGGCTCTGTAATTTCTTGTTTGGTGATGAAATCCCTTCAAATCCTTTTCCCAACTCCTTTTAGTTGCTAAACAACGTTCTATGTGTATGCATGGATTAGGGTTGAGGTTTATATAATTGTGGCACAATACCGCGTGAAATTATTAAGAAATTCTCCAATGCTTGACTGTCTTCGGCTGCTGCACTAGCTTGTTTGCTGAGTCAAGTGTGAGGCACTTGATAGGGGGGCGTTCAAGCTCTCTGAAGATTACTGCCGTGGAGTCCACTGGTTAGTTATCCATCTTCAATGCGCGGCACTGGCTGTTGTCAGCCTGTGTGACTTAAGTAAAAAGGCCATTACTTTGTCTCCATCTTACCTTTGGCTCTGTAATTTCTTGTTTGGTGATGAAATCCCTTCAAATCCTTTTCCCAACTCCTTTTAGTTGCTAAACAACGTTCTATGTGTATGCATGGATTAGGGTTGAGGTTTATATAATTGTGGCACAATACCGCGTGAAATTATTAAGAAATTCTCCAATGCTTGACTGTCTTCGGCTGCTGTACTAGCTTGTTTGCTGAGTCAAGTGTGAGGCACTTGATAGGGGGGCGTTCAAGCTCTCTGAAGATTACTGCCGTGGAGTCCACTGGTTAGTTATCCATCTTCAATGCGCGGCACTGGCTGTTGTCAGCCTGTGTGACTTAAGTAAAAAGGCCATTACTTTGTCTCCAAATGAAAAACCATTTGAACTGATGGAAACCAAGCTGCAAGGACTACAAATTTGCTTTGGGAGTCATGTCTAGATTCTTACTAGAATATGAGTTGTGCATATTTGAAGTTGGGTGATGTTTCACTTCATAGCATAAGCACTATTTTCCAACTGTTCTTGTTTTCAAAAACACTCTTCAACAAGAAACATTCACAAGCAACCATATTACCATAACAAGTTCATAACATATATTCTAACTTGTAGCTGTACGGGCGAAAACTTCATTTTATGTGTTTGACCCGGTCAACGGCAATAAAGCCTTTGAAGGCTATGACGTGCCAACCTGACTCCAAAAGGTCGAGGTCAGATGTGGAGGATAAATCGTTTTCGAAATCGAAATGGCTTAGGACAAGGACGAGGACGAGCATCCGCCGACTAACTTTAGGATTTAGATTTCCTAGAGAATATTCTAAATGATATTCTTTTTGTTGTACTATCTAGGGTTTTGTGACATATGTGCTCTTATAAATAAGAAGATATGCAAATCAAATAGGTGGGAGGGCCTTTTGTAAAGAATTTCATCAACATTCTCCTCTTTACATTTCTATTCATTATAGCTTCATTATTTTTTTTTTTTTTGCACCGGGTGTCTGAGTCTCTTCGAGCCCTGACCAATCCCGTGGTACACAGGTCCTCGGCAAGGAGTTTCCCGCAAGTGCACCACGGCTAATTCAGGTTTTACCCAGTCCGATGGCTCTCAGAAATTGTTTGCACCCAGTGTATTTCGAACTTGAGACCTTGAAAGGGAGCAAACCCCAAGGCTCAAGCCAATTGCCACTAGGCCAACACCTGAGGGTTCATTACAGCTCCATTATTGTCCCACAATCATTTTATTTAATAGTATATAGTAAATACGACTCCCACAGTGCTAGATCTGTCATTGAATATTAATGTTGACTATGATTAACCCTATTTTTCAACATATTTAATGTATAAGACCAAGATCTATTTTTTGCGTCATACAGCGACCTCGTAGGTAAGAGATACTTGAAAGGTCTGTGTATTACATTTCTATTTTGGAAAATGCACATTTTGTTGCTCTCCATCTGGAAGAGGTTAGAGCATGAGTTAAAAGTTCATTGAGCTGCTGTTGGATGCATTTAAAGGTGAGCTGGAAAAAAAATAAAAAAAGAGCTCATGAATGAAGGAATACTGTTTGAGTCTCTGGTACAAGAGCTGGATTGGGCAAAGTAGTTGCGTTGATTTTTTCAAACTTTCACATATTATTGGTGTTTCTGTCTATTCGTTAATGCTCTCAATCTCATTAGTATTTCCCTATTACTCCAGATAAGTTTTTCTCTTTTAGCAGAATAAATGTTATGTTCTTGGATTTATGAATTTTGTGGCTAAATGGTGTTTGATCATTAAAGAGTGAAAAAGGTTGATGATGCGAGACTTACAAGATTGTACTCTTGACATCTGCAGGATGCCAATTACTGTTTACATGTATGACCATGATGCCCGTGGCCTGATTTCTATAGCTGAATATGGGGAAGAATATGGCAAAGAAAATCCTATTAAGGTTCTGTATCACGGCTTCGGTCATTATGATGCTTTGCACATTCCTGGGAAGAAAGGTCCAAGATCAAAACTTTAAACTGTATTTGATTATAAAAGGTTTATCATAGAGGAGAAGAGACAATGCATATGCTTTTTAGCTATGTTGCTGTTTAGAATCTGACAAGTAGTGTTGAACTGTCAAGAGATTGGTTCTGAATATGTCTCTAGGAGATTCTTGGTTCTTCCCCTAATGAAACATGTAATCTTTACTATCTTTCCTCTTCACTGATCTGTTTAGTTGAGTTCTAACACTTGTTTGATAATGACTGCAAAGTGAATATGCTCTTTTCTTTTTCTCTGGATAGCAGTAATTTGAGCTCTTTTACGATGCTAAATATAACACCAGGAGAACAGATGTAACAAACATACCACTAGTGATATTGTCCATTTTTGGGCGTAGGCTCGCTTTGCTTTAACATGCGTCTCTGGAGTTTAAGGTTTGTCTACTTATATAATCATTGTCTCTTCCGTGTTTTATCGATATGAGGTGTCACATACACCTCCTTAGAGACTCAACGTCCTCATTGAGGTTTGCCCCAGCACCGTTAAAGGTTGTACGCTCTCTGATACCATACGTAACAGCAAACAGACTGTGTTTTAAAACGCAAAGCGAACAATATCACTAGTGGGCTGGGCTGGCTTGGGCTGTTATAAAATTTCATTTGCTTATTCAATCAAATTCAAGCTAATTGCTTATAACTTTCAAATCTTGGACTGTATATTCCTCTTTTCTCATTTTTCTTTTTCTTTCACTTGGAGATTACCAACTCCCTGCAATTTTCCATTAACTGCTCCCCCTCATACGAAAGGTTAATGTGCAATTTTCTATACCCAACTCGCAAACTCAGGGAGTTCACAGGTACCCAATTTAATTTCATAATTGGATTGTGATGGCTAATTAAGAGCCCGTTTAGTTATAAGAAATTTTTCACTTTTTCTTTTTAAATTAATGTTTGGCCATAAAATTTTCAATTTTCACTTTGAAGATGAATTGTGGAATTTTTCGAAAATTTAAAAAATTTCAAAAAGCTGTTTTTTCAAAAGTTTCACTCATACACTTCAAAAACAACCCAAAATTATATTCATGTTCAAACACAAATCTAATTTTCAAATACCATTTTTACTTGATATTTTTTTTTAATTGTGATTTTACAATTCTTTATGTCCAAATGGCCACTAAGTTAGCAAAATTTTTGTGAAGCATAGTTGATTGAATGTTTCTTTATACCTTGAGTGTGGAAACAAACTCTTCATGCCTTGAGTACTGCTGTTTCCTTGTTTCTTTGAACTTACTAACCAAGCATTTCTTCACCCTCTTTATCACTTAAAACTCCTTCATTTTTTGCCATCCACTTCTTTATTCTTTATTTTCGAAGGTGTGTGAATGATGAAAACCATAAAGAATTTGGTTGATTCCCACGTGTCACTTGCTCATTCGGTTATCTGCCAATCAGACTGTTTGTAAACCATGCTCTTTTTTTTTTTGGGGGGTTTGTCACAAGTATCTATCTATATATTATTAAAAGGAGAGGACAAAACCCTCTTAAAGCCAAGTGGCAGACCAAAAAAAAAATACTTGGCATAATTAGTTTTTTAGTTAATAGTTAGTTGTTTTTTGAATTTAAATATCTATAGAAAAATAAAAATAAGAAAAAAAACTATAAATTTATAATTAGTTGGCATAATTAGTTTTTTAGTTAAACTGCAGCTGATAAATTATTTTGTGTTTGTTTGAAACGATAAGTTTAAAATTTATAGTGATAGCAAGAATTGATTTTTCGTCCTCCATTTACTTCATGTCAATACATGAGGTGTGTTTAAATTTATAGTTCTCTGTCGTTTGTGCTATTTGAGTTATTTTGTGAAATGATCCGCATGTGTTATGTGCCTTTCTCCTTTGGTTTAAGAGGATAAATCAGTTTTTGAAAGTTATCACTATTTGTTTGCAAGTTGCTAAGTAAGAATTGAAATTATGTGTTTGCTTGGAAGTTTCTTCCATTGTTGGAATCCCGGAACGCAACTGCTGTGCTTCTTCTTTTGAAAATTATCTTCATTACATGCTTGGATTAAGTTAATACTTGGTTCTATTAATTAATTTCAATACAATACTTCGTTGTCGTCACCCTTTCTGTCCGTATTCCAAGCTGCTTCTGCTGATTATTCCTTTGTCGAGCTCCTAAGGAAAGTTTTTTTAGTGAATATATGAATGCTATGCTTATCTTTTGGATTATAGAACAATGGAGGAGAGCAAGCTATTTTTATAATTATTGAATATTTAGGTTGAATGAGTAGTATATAAAAGCATGAGTTGCTTAATGTATTATTGAGTCAATTGCAGACCAAAAAATAATTCTGTTTTTCAACCAAAGTTAGAAAGGGAGTAACCAAAGTTTGAAAGAAATGGAGCGAATACAATGAAGAATTCTGCTAACATTCATGACTAGCGTGAAGTTATAGCTCTTCGTTTTTCTTATTAGAGCATTTTACCTTTATGATGAACCAAAGTAAGAATGCAATGAAGATAATTTTGTTTTACAACCAAAGTTATTTTGTTCCTTCAGAAGTTTCGGCATTTCTCACACCTTATTTTGTTCCTTTGTGTCTACCGCATTTTACAAATAATATTTTTTATCAAAATTATATTTAATGTTTTCCGCGCAACGCGCGGGTACGAATACTAGTATTATTAAAAGGAGAGGACAAAGCCCTCTCCTTAAGCCAAGTGGCAGCCCAAAAAAAAAATACTTGGCATAATTAGTTTTTTAGTTAATAGTTAGTTGATTTTTGAATTTAAATATCTATAGAAACATAAAAATAAGAAAAAAAATTACCACTTCAAATTGGGGAGTAGTAATTCCTAATATATATTTTAATTATTGTATATTATTATATTTATTTATTATTATATTATATTATGTTATTATAGAGAATAAGAATAGCAAAAAAGTCCAAGAACGCCAAGTTTCACCAAAATTCAACAAATATCAAATTTTAGGAACAAACCTCCAAAAAATTTGTATATTCAAAAATAATTTAAAATAAATAAAAAATTAAAAAATCTTTAATCTTCCAATTGAGTTTACTACAATATGGATAATTTTTTAAATGCTTTGTTAAACCTAAAAATTCGAAAAACATAACTACTCCAAGTCTAAATTATTAACTGCCGACATAATCAGACAAAAAAGTGTCTATATTAGTCCTTTTAATTTAATACATATTTTAGTCATTAAAATGCAAATAATATTGCTGAGAACAAAAGAATAAAATTTAAATAAAAATATATTTCTATATTTATAAAATATATATCTTCTATTATATTACAAAAAGATAGTAGCATATAAAAATATTAAACAACGTAATATGCTAATAAGAATATCTATTAACAAATAATACTAAATATTGGTAATATAATATTCTTACAATATGAGGGTAAAAGCTGTGTACACGCTACCCTCTCCGAATTTCACGGTGTGGGATAATACTGGGTATATTATTATTGTTGTTGTATATAAGTATATTTAATTTAATAGAGATTTTATTATTGGGTATATCGTACTGATAAATATGATGACAATTAAAATTTATAAAATAATACGATCTAATATGTTCAAATAACCCCGATCATAATTTAAATTAATTTATATATTTTTAATATCGACCGCGTATCGCGTGAGTATGACTAATAGTGTGTTTAAATAGGTAAAGTCTCAGTTGAAGTATTTAAATGGAATTGGATGAAAACTTTATGTATTTGGTTTTTACCAAATAATGTATCCTTTGGATTCAATATTAAAAGGCATCCCTCTTTTTACATAATTGTGGAACGGAAATAGGGAAATGGTCCTCAAAATCCTACTAACAAATATGGACCACAATGGTGTCATTTTTCACTTTAGCTTGGGGATGTCACATCGTTGTCTTGTTTTCCACTTTAGAATTAGCTTTCAAAACTTGCCATCATTCCCTCAACTAGCATTTCCAATGTACAAACTTTTGGAGGAAAATGGACGGATTGGGTCAAACTTAAATTAAATATATTACGTAAAGTGATTTAAATGAAGATAAAATAGTCTAAATGATACTTATATAGTTATATATATGCTACTTCGTTATATTGATCCTTAAACTCAATAATCTGCCAACCAAACCCTCTACCTTTAAAAATTGAGCATTTCAAACCCCGCTCATTCTATGTGGCAATTTTTTATTGTGTGTGCTACACTCGTCCTTTAAGGAGCGTTAGGCCTATTAAAAAGGCACCAAAAGCTATTTTTGGCTATCATCTTCTTCCCGGTTATTCATTCTCCATTGTTGAACAAAAGTGAACTTTTCTTCTTTGCTCTTCACTCTCTCTCCAACATTTTCTGTCCATTCTTTTTTTTTTCCTCTCTTCAACATTTTGGACACATGTAGCTCCATGCTCGACCATTGGTGTTGGTCGGCCATATTCAATTGATTGGAGGAGACTATTTCGGCATTGAAATTGTCTGAAACTTGTTGATCGGTGGTATTTGAAGTGGAGAACAATCGCCACTGCTTGGAATCACCCAATTTAAAGCAAAACCGATATGATAACTATCAGTTTTGCCTAGGTAATTTTTTGCTACAGTACTCGATCCACTATTGTTAAAATCTGCAACAGCTTGGAAAGAAATGAGAGGCGCCTAGGTGGGGTTTATGCGCAATGGTTAGACGCATCTATTAGGACTGGTCCGATGGCTTTTCACCACCGAACGACGACACAGTGGCCATTCCGATGTTGATGTGTTATTGTTCATAGCAGTCGCACCATTTGAGGGTGGGGATTAATGTTTGGATCTTATTTTAATTTTAATTTTATTTATTTTTAATCTACCAGTTAACATGACATCTATATATTATTATTTTTTGACGTAACAGCCGATATGGAGGAAATTGTGTTACACGCACTGACAACCTCCTATCATAAGCATTTATTATACACGGTTTAAAAGAGTATAAGAGTTTGATTGGCAAATTATTTAATTAGGATACCGGCATGATAAAATAGCACAAGTACATGTGCCATTTAAATCATTCTGCCTTAAATAAACATGTCACGATTCTTAGGGTCAATTTGAAGTATATCAAATTGTAGTCCAAATTGACTCAGGCTTTTTAATGCTTAGCTTACAATGCTGATAACAGCTCTAAAGTAGTGAATATGTTAGCATTTAGCAATTACTCCTCGTCTCATATTAACAGTCGTGGTTACTAAAATAATTATCTCAATTATTTATTATTTTAGAAGTTCAAGACAAAATTAATTTTTTTATTTATCATTAGTAATTATTGTTCTTGAAGATAAAAGTAACACAAAAACAGAATAAATATTCAATGAAAAGAGATTATATCTTACGAAATAAATAAGGGGTAGAATAGTTTAATCCCTTTGATAATTAATTGTAACGACCCAGTCGTTCGTTCTGAGATTTATAACCTCATTTCCCTTGTTTATACTTATTATGTGTTGTTCAGATGCGCTGAGTTGTATCGAGTTGGTAGGTTTGAGTTCGGAGTAGTTTTGGAGTGAAATGAACACTTAGACTCTTGGTTAGAAAACTAAGTTAGAAAAGTCAATCGGCAGTTGACTTATGAGTAAACGAATTGAGATTTGAATTTTTATGATTCGATTAGTTTCGTTGGATTCAAACTTAGGAGCGTGTCCATAATGTAATTTGGAGGTCAGTGGTAGAATTATGCTTGAATTGGCGAAAGTTGGAAGTTTAGAAGTTCTTAGGCTTGAATTCGAGGTTAATTTGATGTTTTGGTGTTGTTTTGGGTGTTCCGTAGGTTTGACTAAGTTCGGGTAGTGATATATGAGTTGTTGGAATAATTGTTGAGGTCCTGGGGGCCTCGGGTGAGTTTTTAATAGGTTTGGGTTGTGTTGCACTCGTTTTTCTTATGTTTCGACGTGGTTTCTTCAAGCATAAATGATATCATATTAAATAAATGAACTCCTATTTATGTTTTGAATGAATCATTAGATCCGTATCGTAATTACGAACCCGTAGCAAAAAGAATGGTCGAATTTGAACATCGCTTGGGGATTTTATGGTTATTTTACTAAGAATTAGGTTGTTATATTTTTCAGATTAATTACGAAATTGCAACTGACGACATATATAAAAATATGCACTATTTGCAAATATCGAAACCAACATATCTCATTCATTATAAGGTCAAATTGAGTGATTTAAACGCCTAACTTGACTAGAATTTCACAAGAAATCCATTGGAGGCATAAAATGTGAGTTTCGAGATCGTTTGGCACAAGAAACGAGGCATAATAGCTGGCAGAAAAATATATAAAACAAGGGTTTGTTCATTCAGTCATATTTTGAGTTGGGGAGCTCGTATTTGGGCCTTTTTGGAGGCTATTTTCACCATAGGAATTGAGGTAAGTGTTCTCTATTCGGTTTTGGTTATATTTCATGAATCCATCTTTGTTTTTGGGGTTTGATTGATGATTTTTTTAATACCCCTCCCAAATTAGGAGGATCTATAGTGTTTCCACACTTCCCCTCTAGCGTGACTCGAACCCAAGACCTAACGGTCGTAGGAGAAAGTGCTTATCAACTGAGCAAGCCTCACTTGTCTGATTGATGATTTTAAAGTGAAATTGAGGAAGTTAGGATTTGAGTTTTGGAGAGTTTTAGGTTGGGATTTGTGGGACCAAACAGAGTCTGAGTTTGATAAATTTTATATGGTTAGACTCAGGAGAGGATGAAGTTTACTATTTTGCCATTTTGACTCATTTCAAAATGTGGGCTCGGGGGCCGGATTTTGGCCGATTTCGGATTTCTGGCATATTTATGTAATTTTTATTGTGAAATTTAATTTTTAGACTATGTTGATAGTAGTATTTTGATTATGGATAGATTTGGAGCTTTTGGAGACCGAGTCAAGGCGAGGACATCTTGGAGTAAGATTTCACGCTATTAAGGTAAGTAATAATTTTAACTCTGGTTTTGAGGGTATACAGACGGAGAATCTGATATCATGTGATTGTTTGGAGGTAATAACCACGCTAGGTGAAAGCTGTGTGAGTGTATACCTCGAGAGATTGAGACTTGGTCTGTCCCGTGGAGCCTCATGGCAATTATCTATATTTACGTAGTTACTTGTTGTCGAACTTGTCTACCTTCGTGTTAGAGATACATGCTTAGGATTTATTCATGGTCACGTTGTTTGTGCTCAATCATAGAAATTATTGTACATGTTTACCTAAGTCACTATTAATTGCTAATATGTTGTGATACTTGATGTGGGATGTGTCCCCTTATTTGTTGATTATGGTGAGGCTAGTAAGGTACATGATTGAATAAGGCCGAGGCCCTGGTTATGAGGATATTAATACCATAGCGCATGAGTTGTCCATGTAGCACGTGATTTGACCGTGCGGGTCGAGGTGTTGATACCATAGTGCATGAGTTATTCGCATAGCACGTGTGTTGACTATGCGGATCCAGGTATTGATATAATGGCGCGTGAGTTGTTCGTGCTTAGCGCTTAGGCTTTGGGAGTCCCTCCAGAGTCTACTCATACCCCCAGTAAGCGCAGAGTGTTGATTGTAATGAGTATTGAGTGTTGAGTGCTGAGTGCGAGTGATAAGTGATGGAGTGATAAAGTGACATTGGTGTGAGGTTGCATTTACTCTTGCTATTGTTGCATTTACCTATTAATTTCTTTGTGGCTTTTGTTGGTTTTGTGGAATTTACCTGTTTATTCATGTTTATTGTAAATTGTGAAAATAAATAATTGGACTGTTTTTCTTAGCTCGTCACTACTGCTCAGATTCTCAGTTATTTCTGTTACTACTAAGTCAGTTGTACTCATACTACACCTGGTACTTTATATGCATATCAAGTTGAGTTAGAGCGTGGCGATTGTTGAGTTCAGGGCGCCTATCTGTGGAGATTGCAAGGTAGCTGCTAGTGTCAGCATGACCTTGTTACTTCTTTTATCATTTTTTTAAAGATAGTTATATATCTTAGTTTATAGTTTTAGATGCTCATGACTTAGTGACACCGTTATGTTTGGGGCTAGCTTCCATACTTTAATATTAATTATATTTAGAATTGATTTAGTTTATGAGAAATTTGAATGTTGGTATTATTTTATTACATCATTAAAATTAATTAGTAGTAATATTTTGGAAAATAGGCTTGCCTTGTAACACGATAGGCGCAATCACGACCATGGTTAGATCTTGGGTCGTAACAAGCTGGTATCAAAGCCTAGGTTACGTAGGTATCACTAGTCATGGGCGGGTTTAGTATAGTCTTCCAGACCGGTACAGAGATGTATGTACTTATTTTTGAGAGGCTGCAGAACCTTTAGGAAAATTCACCTTCTTGAATTCTTATCATGCGGTATTGATTAAGCTTGAAGTGTGACTCTTGAATTCCTTCCACACATTCGCATTCGCACATGAGCGCTCGGTATCAGTTGTACATCGACGGATTGTGATTCCCTGGATGAGGTGCGATATGTAATTTTTGTGTGTTGATGTTGGGCCAGTCTAGTGGACTTGAGGCCGAGTTTTGACTGTAGATTAAGCACTGAGGTGTTGATTATTTGAGCACGTGCTTATATGTTCGTTGGTGTCCTTATTAGTAGGATTTGTGATTTGATGGCAATGTGGCGAGTATGATTTGACTGCGAGATTGTGTTCGGATTGATCGAATGTGACAAGAAGGGTTTTACTTGAGATGTAGCAAGGATTAATGGTTGTTTGATTTGTGACTTGATGTAGCTTGTTCACGATGTGTCTAATAAGAGGCTTATTACCGGCGTCTGGTTGTTTTAAGTAGCTGCTATGATTCCAAATATTTATTGTGAGTATATAAATTATGTGGTATATCATGTGATTTCAGGTATATTTTAGACTCATTCGAGGACGAATGTTTGTTTAAGAGGGGGATGATATAACGACCTGCTCGTTCGTTCTGAGAGTTATAGCCCCATTTCACCCATCTATGATTATTTATATGTTGTTCAGCTGTGTTGAGTTGTATCGAGTTCATAGGTTTGGGTTCACAATAGTTTTGGAGTGAAATGAATACTTAGTCTCTTAGTTAGAAAAGTCAACCGAAAGCTGACTTATGAGTAAACGAATTCAGATGTGGATTTTTATGATTCAATTAGCTTCGTTGGGTGATTTTAGACTTAGAAGCGTGTCTAGAATGTAATTTGGAGGTTAGTGGTAGAATTATGCTTGAATTGGCGAAAATTGGAAGTTAGAAGTTCTTAGGCTTGAATTCGAGGTTGATTTTGTGTTTTGTATTGTTTTGGGTGTTTCAGAGGTTCGACTAAGTTCGGGTAATGATATATGACTTGTTGGAATTACTGGTTGAGTTCCCGAGGGCCTCAGGTGAGTTTCAAATAGGTTTAGGTTGTGCTGCACTCGTTTTTCTTATATTTGAATGCCGTTTATTCAAGCATAAATAATATCATATTGAACAAATGAGCTTTTATTTATTTTTTGATTGAAGCGTTAGATCAATATCGTAATTACGGACCCGTATAAAAAAAATGATCGATTTTGGACATCGTATGAAGTTTTTATAGTTACTTTACTAAGAATTAGGTTGCTAGATTTTTCGGATTAATTACGAAATTGCTACTGACGGCTATAGGGTGTTCATGGTTAGATTTGGATCGGTTTTTTCCTAAAAGGAAACCAAACCAAGTAAATTAATTTTTCAAATTTTAGAACCAAATCAAACCAATTAAGTCAGTTTTTCTCGATTCGATTTATGTCGATTTTTTGGTTTTTTTGGTTATTTGTTGATTTTTTCTTAAATTTAAGACATACACTATCAAACACATATTCCGGCGATCACATTCTCAATTTAAGACTATCAAAATAATTGCCCTTTGAGAAATCTGCATTTACCAAAATATATTGATGATAATTGAATCAAATAGTGATGAATAATTTAAGTACTAAATTAAAAATATGTTATTTTAACATGAAATGGTTTCTTACACTAAACAAAAGAAAACTACCAATCAAACTAGAATGTAAAAGTAAAGGACTATATTAAAAGGGCAAACTGTTAACGTTTACCATAAATTAAAACTTTGTATAACAATAACAATATATAATAATAATAATAATAATAATAATAATAATAATAATAATAATAATAATAATAATAATAATAATAATAATAATAATAATAATAATAAATAGCTATTCCTATAGTCGGTTTGGTTAGGTATTTTTCTAATTAAAACCAAAATCAAATAAAAAAGTATCGATTTTTTTGGTCGGTTTGGTTTGGTTTAGTTTTTCGGATTTTTATTAACACCATAAACAACGTATTTAAAGATCTGCGCTATTTGCAAATATTGAAACCAACATATCTCATTCATTATAAGGTTAAATTAAGTGACTCAAAATCCTAACTTGACTGAAATTTTACAAGAAATCCATCGGAGGCATAAAAAGATAGTTTTGGGATTGTTTGGCATGAGAAACGAGGCAAAATAGCTAAGAGAAAAATACATAAAATAAGGGTTTATTCATTCAATCATATTTTGATTTGGGAAGCTCGGATTTGGGCGATTTTGGAGGCAATTTTCACCATAAGGATTGGGATAAGTGTTCTCTACTCGGGTTTGGTAATATTTCATGAATCCATCTTCGTTTTTGGAATTTTGTTGATAATTTTAAAGTGAAATTGAAGGAGTGCCGGCTTGAGTTTTGGAGAGTATTAGGTAGGGATTTGAGGGACCAAATCGAGTCTGATTTTGATAGGACGAGGTTTACTATTATGCTATTTTTGATTGGTTTCGAGACATGAGCCCGAGGGCTAGATTTTGATCGATTTCGGATTTTTAGCTTATTTATATAATTTTTAGTGTGGAATTCGATTCTTTAGACTATGTTGATAGTAGTATTCTGATTATGGATTGATTTGGAGCTCTTGGAGACCGAGTCGAGGCAAGGACATCATGGAGTAGAATTTTACGCTGTTAAGGTAAGCAACAGTTTTAACTCTGGCTTTGAGGGTACAAATCTGGAGCAAGTGATATCATGTGATTGTTTAAAGGTAATACCCGTGCTAGGTGATGGTCGTGTGGGTGTATACCTCGAGGGATTAAGACTTTGTTCGTCATGTGAGGCCTCATGGCCATCACTAGTCTTTACGTAGTTACTTGTTGTCGAACTTGTCTGCCTTCATGTTAGAGATCATGCTTAGGCTTTATTCTTGTTCACGTTATTTGTACTTAGTCATAAAAATTATTGCACATGTTTATCTTAGTCTCTATTAATTGCTAATACGCTATGATACTTGATGTGGGTTGTGTCCCTTTATTTGTTGATGATGGTAAGGCTAGTGAGGTACATGATTGAGTGAGGCCGAGGGCTGGTTATGAGGATATTAATACCATAGCGCACGAGTTATCCGCGTACACGCGAATTGACCGTGCGGGTCCAGGTATTGATAACATAGCGCGTGAGTTGTTCGCATAACACGTGAGTTGACCGTGTGGATCAATGTATTGATATGATGGCACGTGAGTTGTCCGTGCTTAACACTTAGGCTTTGGGAGCCCCTCCGAAGTCTGCGCATACCACTAGTGAGCGTAAAGTGTTGAGTGTATTGAGTATTGAGTGTTGAGTGTTGAGTGTTGAGTTTTGAGTGTTGAGTGATGGAGTGACATTGTTGTAATGTTGCATTTACTTTTGCTATTGCTGCATTTACCTATTAATTTTTTTGTGGCATTTGGTTTATGGAATTTATCGGTTTATTCATGTTATTGTAAATTGTGAAAACAAGTAATTGGATTGTTTTGCTTAGCTCGTCACTACTGCTCAGTTCCTTAGTTATTTCTGTTACTACTTGTGAGCACGTGATTTTTGCCTAACATGAATTACTCCCACAAAATCAAAAAAAAAAAAAAAAATTGTCTATTTTATGGTGTGTATTTTGTGAATTTTTGTGTTATTTTTGGTATTTGTTTGCATTTGTATATACGTGATTATATGTGTTTAAATTAATAAAAATACAAAAAATATGTCGTGTTTACATTTTTTATCTAACTTTGAAATTAGGAGTAATTAATTTTATCTTACAAAATGAAAATCACAAAAATAATTCATCTTTTTACATTTTTAGCATTTAAATGCCCAATTGTGTGATTTATGTTTAATTGATCATTTAATTATGTGTGATATTTGTTAGTATAATTTAATTAGTATTAGTTAATTTGATTTGATCTTTTGTAGTGTAGTTAGGATTTTTTGTTTTAATTAGAGAAGAGGAAAATTGGGAATAATGAGAAGAAGAGGAAGAAAATCGAATTGGGCCACTTCTTAATTAAATCCCAGGCCCAAAAACTAAAATAACCTCACCCTACCCGTCTGGAAAACCCGCCCGGATCCGCCCAATATTAGCTTAAATCTGAGCCGTTGGATTTTGGTGATCCAACGACCAAGATTAAATCCTTGATTTAATTACCCAAAAACCCCCCAAAACCCCTGATACTCACTTCATTCTCCCAAACACGCCCCTCCTCTAATTCACTCAAATCCCTCCCCTGTACCGCCGCCTCTTGCCACCGTGAACCGCCGGCCGGAAATCGCCTCCGCCGGCGGTTGTGGTCCAAACACCACCATTTTTACACCATAGCTTCCCCTTCTCCCCCTCAACACGAATCCGACAACCATTAGTCTCGAATCGTTCCCAAACGTTTCGAATATTAGATCGAAAATTGCCGGAAAATCGAAAATCATCCCGAATCACTCCAACTTCACATCATAGCATCCCCTAGCCTCGCTCACACCCAAACGACCTTTGGTTTCATTCAAATCCAGCCCGAAACCATGAAGCCCCAAATCGAGACTTCAAGAACCCTAAAATCCAAATTTGGGCCGCCGGCTTCGATTTGAAGAAATTGGGATTAGAATAGATTTTAATTGAGATGTTTTCAGTTGAAAACATTTCAATTAAAATCCATTTGATTCCCAAAGTCCAAATTTAAGTCAAGAACCGAGAATTTTCTCCAAAGTGGCCGATTTTTGATTTCTCTTTAAGGTAATGTTCATGTTTACCGTTTATTTCAATTTGCTTTTGTATTTGTTGATTGAATTCTTCTTGATGTTTGTCGGCCGTCTCTATTTTTCTTCATCTCTTGGGACCTTTTATTTGGTCGATTTGTTAGTTGTTATTCTTCGTTGTTTAACGGGTAATTGTGAATCGAATTCGATTCGTTGTTAATATCGTTAAGTTTTTTGATATTGAAATTATAACATGCTGTCCGAAATTGTATAGTCACTGCTTGTCGGATTTGTTTGTCGATTACGCATATCGTAATCGGCTAATCGAATGATATAGAATATGTGTTCGCGTCGATTAGCGTCGTCGATTAGTTAGCTTCATTTTTTTTCTTTTCTCTTCTTTGGCCGAGAACACTGTTTTAGTGAATTGTCAATTCTAAAGTTCTGTTTTGTCTATTTGATTACCAATGTTGTTGAATACAGGTTCGCGTCGATTAGCGTCGTCGAACATTTAGTTTCGTATTTGCTCCATTTTTTCTTCTTTTCTCTCGGCTTTGAGTGTTATAAATTGTTGAATTTGTTTGTCGGCTTTTTGTTGTCGATCATACATGTTGTGATTCGACTTAACGAATGTCGTCGTTTCAATTCGCAAATTTGTTGTTTGAAATTCCGGGCAGTGGTTCACTGTTTTGCTTGAATTAAATTTTTTCGGTTTGTTCAGAATGTTGAGTTAATTGTTGGATTGTTTGTTTTGAACCAGTGTTGATTCTAAATTAGGTTGTGAATTGGATATAGCTGTTAGTCCATTTAAGTAGCCCTAAAATCAACCTTTAAAGTGCAATACACATGGAAATGAGTTGTTAAAACTTGCTGGACAGCAGTGTATTTCATTAGTTTGCACCTTTAGGATTTGATTAATTATAAATCCCACCTTTAGACAAATCAGGGTGGAATAATCAGAGAATGTGAGGATAATAATGAGTATTTTCAGCTTTGTTGAGTGCTTGGTCAGTTGTTAGAATCAGGATACACATGAGAGGGAATATACAATTGAAAAGGTTTGAAAAAGGGGAATAATAGGGGCTGGACAGATCTGAAACTGAAAAAAAGGAAGGGCTGTTAGTTGGGATCTGTAGGCTATAAAACACTGTTTTGACACACACACTTGGACACACAAAAAACACTAGAGGAGAGCAACAAAAAAAACAGACAGAGAGCACACACTGTTACATTCTGAAAACAGACAGAGAGCACACTGTTTTGAGACACAAAAACAAACAGAGAGAACCATTTTTGAAAAACAGTGATATACTCTCAAACATACTCTCTGGCAGTATACATTCATTCACACACATACAGAGAGATTCAACAAAGAGATACTCTCTGGAAAACACCAGAAACACACACTCACTGGCAGAACACTCACATTTAGAATTCCAAGTCGATTTTGAAACCATTCTGGGAATTTTTGGTGGCTGTTTTGATGCCGTTTTGGATTTGATTATCATTCAATCTTTGGTTAGCTGAGTTTGGTTGGGGTTTCTTCCGTTTGAAAGTGTTGGTTACTGCTAGTTGCTGTTGGTGTTGCTGTTTTCTTTTAAGCTGTTACTGTCAGAATACTGCGATTGACCTTTTCTTCATCCTTTGAATTCCTATTTTCGGTACATAATTTGGATTTCGTTGTTGATATTAGACTTGAATTAATCTGGAAATAAGAATGTCTTGCTGACTTCACGCATTGGATCACTGTCTGTTAGCTTCAAATTTAGATCAAATCTTCCATATGTGTATATTAGCTTTTGTAAAGCATATTTGGATAACTAGAACCGCTACATGCTTTGATTTAAATCATGGGTTGAAATTAAGTCGCCGTTTTTGATTAGCATGTAAATCTATTTAATTTTAGTGCTATGTTGGAATCATTGTCACATGTTTGTAACAAACTAAATTTTAAATAGAGTTTGAGTTAGTTTTGCAATAAGCATGCTTTTATAAGTTTTGTAGCAACACTGGTTCGTAGTAAAACTTTAGTGTTGGGACAAATTTAATTCCCTCAAAAGCCTGTAATAATAGTGGTGGTTTCAAAGACAAAACTTTAGAATTAACTTGGCAATTCGTGAGTAAGTATCAACTGTCCTAATTTTACGAGTCACGCGCAAATAAATTCTCGATCTAGTTCGGCATTAGAGTTCAAAAGAATGTGTTAAAATCAGGATGTATACACTCGTATATCGATTAAGAGCTTTTATTTGAACCAAATGCAGTCTTTTTAAGAGTTTTTATTTGGCCCTAAGAAAATAAGTCATGGAATAAGGAATTATTTTGCATATGTTTAAATTAGAAAAAAAAAATGACAAAATTGTGCATCTTTACATAAATTGAATTCTTGTTTAATCTAGAAATCAATCATTTTTTTTTGTTTTGATAGTTTCAAAGTAATCCGGGTACCCTTTTATTTCACCTATTTGTCAAAATCCGAGCCTATGTTGTAATTAATATTTCTTTTGGTATGGTTTCAAATTAACAGAGCGGTTTAAAGTTTAATTAGAGCATATAATTTATAAGCATGTAAAAATCAGGTATTTTTAGCCATTTATAATAATTGAAGCGACCGTGCTAGAACCACGGGATCCGGGGGTGCCTAACACCTTCCCTCGGGTCAACATAATTCCTTACTTAGAATTTCTGGTTCGCGGACTTCATTTAGAAAGTCGAAATTTTCTCGATTCGGGATTTAAATAAATCGGTGACTTGGGACACCATAATTTATTCCAAGTGGCGACTCTGAAATAAATAAAATAATCCCGTTTCGAATATTGTCACTTAAATTGGAAAAACTCCCTTGTACGTTTATCCCTCGGGGTAAGCGCGCCAAAAGGAGGTGTGACAGCTCTGGCGACTCTGCTGGGGACACAAACCCAGAACCACTGGTTCAGGGTTTAAGAATTCGAGCTTTGAATAATTATTTTATTTGGCTTATTTATTATCTGATTTTATTACATGTTTATATTTTATATGCTAAATGTTGTTTTTACCGCTTTGATATTTTGTGAACTGTATATAAATTGTGCCGATACCCATTTTTTTTCTTTTGAGTCTTTTGAAATACAATACCGGGCATTTGCTAGACATAGCCCGTTTTTCTCAAGATAGCTGTGGTGCTTGGCACCCGGTGAAGGATTTTGTAGTCACACATGTTTAGGCGGAGAGCTTTGTCAATTAAGCCGGAAAGCCATGCTACCGGTGCACCGACACTCTTCGGCTCGAGTTGTCCGCTCGAGTTAAAGCCAGTCTAGACACTTTTCCAACAGGATGATGACTTAGAATAACAAGACCTTATGCCGGATCCCCGATAGGAACGTTTATTTGCATCATGTGCATATTTGACTTAGGAGGCTCAACACAGGGGTTGGGCCTGTCTAGGACAGGTGTACCCGAAACAAAAAGACCAACTTGTTGCATCTTTTTGTGTGCATTTATTTGTTTCGATCTTACATGCCGACCGGTTTGTTAAAAAGAGGAAGAAGTGGGAAACGTCAGGGTATGTAGTTAAAATAATTTTATGAAAATAGTTAGTTCTTTGAAAATAAATTCTGAAAAAATGCAAAAAAAAAAAATAATAAAAAAAATAAATAAATAAAAAAAAAAAAAGAAAAATTTCAAACTAAATTTTCTTAATTTTATGAAAATAGTTAGTTCTTTGAAAATAATTTCTGAAAAATGCAAAAAAAAAAATTTCAAATAAATTTTCTTAATTTTTATGAAAATAGTTAGTTCTTTGAAAATAAATTCTAAAAATTGCAAAAAATTTCAAATAAATTTTCTTAATTTTATGAAAATAATTAGTTCTTTAAAAATTCTGAAAAAATGCAAAAAAAAAAAAAAAAAAAAAATTCCAAATAAATTTTCTTAAAATAATTTGTTTTAGAAATGCTGTTTAAAAAACAGTTTGTTTTCTTTTCTTAAAATGGTTTAGTTCTTTTATTTTCGAACTACACAAGTTTGATTCTCACCAAAAATGAGATACGTAGGCAACCCATATCGGGCTCAACTAATACTGATTTATTTTAAAAAAAAAAAAAAAAATAATAATAAAAAATATATATTAGAATTAGGATTTTTTGTTCTTAGTCAAGAGTTAGGAAATTTTGCAAAAATAGCCAAACGCCTCAAAAGGGGCGCCGGAGGACTAATTTTGCAAAACGGAATATAGACATCACACTGGTATCCTGTTATACAGCCTTCAAATCTTCTTCAAGTGCTGAAAGGCCGTATTAACAAGATTCGTTTTTTTATATAAAAATAAAAAAAAAAAAATTTAAAAAAAAAAAAAAAAAAAAATCTTAAATCCATTTTTTATCTTTTCTAGGATCAGCATGACTTCCTCGCAACGAATCGGCCAAAAAAGGGTGAGAGACGAAATGCCACCTATGTTCATGGTCCAGGACAAAACCCCAGATCGGCTCCGTAAATGGTGGACTAGTTTTTCAGCTTGGGAAAGAAATCAAGTTCACAAGCACCTCAAATTTCTTCCGGACATCATGATGATAAAACCGGGTAAAAATGTGATCAGAGCTTTAGTGAGTTTTTGGGACTCAACAAGCAATGTGTTCAAATTCCGGGATTGTGAAATGACACCCACTTTGGAAGAATTGGGCGGACTCACAGGACTCGGAAGAGATTTGCACAAGATGAGGCCTGCAGCTCCTAGGCAGATGAGTGTGAATAACTTCTTGAAAAAGCTATGTCTCCGGCGGGTTCCCCTCGGTTGTCTGGAGAACGGTTGGGTGCCACTAGATTATCTCTACGACAGATTTGGTGATAAGGAAGGGTTTGGGAAATTCTCAAACGTCGAATTTGTTAACCAGCTAAATTATGACGCCTGGGGAGATTTAAGAATCTATGCTTTCATGATCGCTTTTTGGGAACCATGGTTTTTCCCGAACGTGGTGGACGCATAAGAATCCGTTTAGCTGCGGTGGTCTCATATATACAGAGTAACGAGGAACACATTGTTCTTCCGATGATACTAGGAGACATCTTCCGGGCCTTAACTCGGTGCCAAGAAGGACAAGACTATTTTGAGGGTTGCAATATTTTATTACAAATGTGGTTTATAGAGCACCTCTACCATCACCCAATTGTGATAAACTTCAAAGCAGATTGGTTGAATTATATTCGCTGTCATACAAACAGAGCCGCCCGTTGTAACCTTCCAGAAGACTTGGGGACTTGGCAAGAACTCCTCAACTCTTTGAGAGCCGATCAACTTACCTGGAATTATTATTGGTTCCCTTCCGCCAAAATCATGCATATGTCGACATACCGCCCATTCTACATATTAATGGGTTTCATGGGTTTCCAACCATATGCCCCGCTACGTGTCATGCGGCAGCTGGGAAGAGAACAGAAAAAGGCCCCAATTGAGGATATGCGATCATTTGTATGGGAATTTGTGACAGAAGAGACCCCGAGGGAGACTTATGCACATAAGGTTTGGTTCGGTAGTCGACTCTCCGACATCAACGAAATGGTTGCCGATCGGGAACGGGGAGAAGTGAGTCTCGCTTATCTTGAATGGTTCCACAACCAACCAATACCGGAGCAAAGGTCAGAAAGGTCAGTGAAGTATGCCGTCGATTGGGAGAGAGAAATAGAAGCCAGAGTTAGAGAGGTTGAGCATGAGACAACACAAAATTTCCAATCTTGCATCAACACTTTAAAAGAAGACAAAGGAATCCTGGAAGCAGCCATGGACATACAACAGGCTGACTTCGATCGGGAAAGGGCCGGTTGGGAGCAGGAAAGAGAAGCACTCCAAACTCGAATTCAAGAGATGCAATTGGCCGCAGAAAGGTCAAGGAGGAGTCGGAGTGATCAAATGCTGATAAACGATTTGGAAAGAAAAGCCTTTGAACACCAAGAAGACTTGGAGAAGGCAAAAGCGGCTTTGGTTGCAATCCGAACAAAATGGAAGAGAGCGGCCCACCAAGAAGCACTCCGTCTACAACAAGTAGAGAAAGACTATGATGCGATCATCGTTGATTTGAGAAAAGCAAATGCCACTCTTAAAGAGCGAACTCTCAGGCAAGTCCAGGATGCTAAAGCAGATAGAGACCGTTGTCACAACTTGATGGCACGAATGGAAAGACAAATAGATAGGCTCTTGGACCATGTCTCCGGCAACTCTCAAGTATTAGGGGCAAAGAACGGGCACATAGGGCAGCTGCTCAGAGAAAAAGACATAATCAGAACCAGGATCAATGAGATCGGGCACTACATTACTATGAAGTGTTTGAACTGCGAACAAGTACCTCGGCCTGCCCTCTTTGCTTCAATCATGGAATGTGTCCACCAGGTCATGGCAGAATTGGGAAGTATACAGAAAGATCTCACCCCAAGAACTGCAGCAAGGCCAAACAACGCCCCCCGGGCGCAAAGATTCGAGGCGTTGGAACATGCTTAGGAGAGTCTTTTGTTTTAGAGTCTGTTTGTCCTTGTACGAGTTTTTCTCCATTGTTGACATTTTGCAAGTGTTTCAAGTTTTAAGTTTGTTGAAATAAAATTCATGAACACTTCATCTTATGTCTATTGTTTCCGAACTACGCCCGGTCTGATTCATGCGGGGACATGATACGTAGGCAATCCACATAAGATTCGACCATCACTAAAAAATAAATAAATAAAAATAAAAATGAAAAAAAGGGGGGGGGAAAGAAGTTAAGAGAAAAAGAAGATCGATACAAACAAGAATGACGCATCGCAAACGAATACATGTAGCAACATTGTCACCTGTATAAGTGCATCACGCCCAACGTGAGATTACTTATCTGTTATGTTGTTTCAGATTAACCGTTTGTTTGCCAAAATTCAGGTTTTAGTAAAAGTGGTTGACTTTGCAGTAATCTGGCACCACATTCGTACTTCACAAGGTCCAAAGGAAAAGTTCGGCAGCTTGAAAGTACTCATTCCTATTTTACTAGATCAAAAAAGGGTGCCGACATGTCTTCAGAAATGCCTTTAGCAACCATTCCCGTTTCAGAGGAAAGCTCATTGACAACCATCCCGGCTACTGAGTCGGCAGCTTTGGAAGAGAATAGAATGTTGCGTTGCCGCATGCTCGAAATGTTGGACGATTGGAACAACGGGAAAGAGCCCCCGAGTCTGGTCCCTGGGTTCCCTGAAATTCTTCTCAGGTCAAGCGGTATTTCAAATACCCCCATCAATTACCCGCCTACTCTGTTCGGGTATTCCAATGCTACAAACCTCTCCGAATCACCCTCCACATCCCATCCTCGGGTAGCACCACATGATACATCTGCAAGAACGTCCGTTGAATTGCCAGTTCCAATCACAACGCACCCCACCGCACATGCTCCTTTCTTCGACTCTTCATCCTTTACATTCCCAGCACCACCGCTCACACGGGACCATACCCAGGTTGCAGCCAATACATATTCTCAGCCACTTCGATATGAGTTCCTACCGAGCCAAAATCCCAAGACCCCCGAGCAGGATGAGATCACAAAAAGAATGAGGAGTTTGGAACAAAGCTTTAAGAACATGCAAGGTCTGAGTGGACAGAAGAGTGTATCTTACGCCGATCTGTGCATGTTCCCGCACGTCCATTTGCCATCAAGTTTTAAGACACCAAAGTTCGAAAAGTACGACGGACATGGCGACCCCATTGCTCATTTGAAGAAATACCGCAATCAATTGAGGGGTGCCGGCGGCAGAAGAAGAATTGTTGATGGCGTACTTCGGAGAAAGTTTGGTCGGAATAGCATCCGAATGGTATATGGATCAAGACATATCTCGATGGCACATTCTGGGATGATCTGGCCAGAGATTTTGTAAAACAATTCCAATACAACATCGATATTGCGCCGGACAGGAATTCTCTATCGAACTTAAAAAAGAAGCCCTCGGAAAGCTTCAGAGAATATGCCATCAAGTGGCGAGAGCAAGCGTCCAGGGTGAAACCCCCATGGACGAAATTGAAATGGTCACGACTTTTCTCCAAGCTCAAGAGCCCGATTACTTTCAAAATATGATGTCGGCAATGGGAAAACCTTTTGCCGAAGCTATCAAGATCGGAGAGATGGTAGAAAATGGCTTGAAAACAGGGCGAATTTTGAGCCAAGCGGCCATTCGGGCTACTTCCCAAGCCATTCAAGGCGGGTCTGGAGGGATGCCCCGAAGCAAGAAGAAAGAAGAATCCGCTATGGCAGCGGTAGAAGACAGGAGATATCGAACCTCAAGGCAGGTATTCTCCGACAGGGCCCCCCAACATTATTATCCACATCACGGCATGGCTTATGCTCCTCCGCCTCCACCCTATGCAGTCATGAACATTCAACCTCGGGCACGGCCACAGCCACCAGCCAACAGGAATCCACCTCCATTCCAGAGAAACCAACCTCCTTACCCAAACCAGTATAATCCACGGCCAAATAACGCTCGCCACCGTGAGCAACCCAAAACGAGCTTTACACCGATTGGGGAGCCGTATTCCACTCTTTTCCCAAAACTCGGGCAAGAAAACCTATTGCAGCATGTTCCGCAGAACAGGCAGAATCCAGACTCTCCTGCCTACCAGAGGGGGATATACTGTGCATATCATTCAGGTGTTGAAGGACACAGTACTGACAATTGTTGGACGTTAAAGAAGGCAGTGCAAGAATTGATCAATCAAGGGAGGATCGTCTTCGCGGATGAAGACATCCCAAATGTGACAAACAACCCATTACCAACCCACAACAACGGACCGGTGATTGGGATGATTTGTGACGACAAAGAATTTGACCCAGCTTTGAAAGCGATAATCGCCATCGCCAACATAGAGAAGCGTCCTGAGGCTACCCCGAAACAAGAGAAAATGGGGAAAAAGGTTGAAGCTCTTGAAACCAAAGCCGAAAAGACGATTGAATTGAAAGCATCGTCTCAGAAGGGCGGAGTCCTTTACCTCCCACGAGGTAGAGTGGAAAAACCATTGTCCATAGGTGCCCCCAAGAAGTTCCATTTAAAGAGAGAAACATCAATGTATGTACCAAAGGGAACTTATGTGGCCCGAAAACCAGATGAACCTGTGATTATTGCACGCGTGCAACAAAAACCAATGACAGATCCATCCGCAGTACCCTGGAGCTACCAACGAACACTTGTTATGCGCAAAGGGAAAGAGATCATGGGAAATTCATCTGAGAGTGTCTTAGGACAGAAGTACTTAAACACACAGGAGGTAAATAACGCCACACAAAGGCGTTTCCCGTCGAAGAAACCTGTAAGTGCTGAAGAGGCAGAGGTCTTTTTTCAAAAGATGCAAATGCCTGATTACGAGGTGATAGACCAACTGCGTAAATGCCCAGAGCAGGTGTCGATGTTGTCCCTTCTAATGAAGTCTACTGAACATCAAAAGGTTTTGCTAAAAGCCTTGAATGAGGCATACGTGCCTATTGAGACTTCATCCGAACAACTTGAAAGAATGACAGAAAGATTCTTCGCGATCAATCAGATTTCCTTTAGTAAAGCTGATTTGCCTTTGGAGGGTGCCGCCCACAACAAAGCTTTGCATTTGACTGTCAAAAGCGAAGGCTACTATATGAAGAGGGTTATGGTTGATGGGGGTTCGGGGGTAGACATATGCCCACTTTCCACTTTAGGCCGCATAGGAATCGGAGCCGAAAGGATTCGGCCTAACAATATATGTGTGCGAGCTTTTGACGGTGTGAAAAGAGATACTGTCGGAGAGATTGATGTAATTATGACCATCGGCCCGGTGGACTTCGAAGTGACATTCCAAGTCTTGGATATGGACACTTCTTACAATTTTCTTCTAGGGAGACCATGGATTCATGCGGCCGGAGCTGTGCCCTCTACCCTCCATCAGATGTTGAAATTTGAGCACAAGGGACAAGAGATCGTGGTCCACGGGGAAGATGAGCAATCAATTTATCGAGATCCATCCATCCCTTGCTTGGAAGCGGAAGCGGAAAGCGAAAACATTGTCTATCAAGCTTTCGAGATTGTGTTGGCAGATCAACACGAAGAAGGGAACCCTCTCCCCCAACCTTTTTTGTCTAATGCCTCCATCACGGTGGCGAAAGAAATGATTAAACATGGCTTCCAGCCAGGAAAAGGTTTGGGAAAGTCCCTACAAGGAGTGCCAAAGCTGATAACTTTACCTGTAGCTGAAAAGTTTTTCGGAGTGGGCTTTCGCCCAACCCCTGAAGATGAAAGATGGGCCAAAAAGAGAAAGGAGAAAGGATGGGTTCTGCCGCAACCATTGCCGCATCTGTACCAAACTTTTGTTCGACCAAGGTACAGTGAAGAAGAAGAAGAGGAGGTCTTTACAGCAGAGGAAATTGAAGACATATGTGGGGCCATGAGGCAAATGCTCTATGATGTTAATATGGTCCAATCGGGAGAAGGAACAAGCACCGCCTGAGGTGCTGTATGTGGGCCCTGAAGCTAAATTGCAAAATTGGAAAGCCACACCCTTCCCAATCAGGCGGGAGTTCTGGTAGATTTGTCCTGTCGTTTTTCCTTCATCACAAGTTACTTCAGGATGTAGCTTGGATGTTTTTCTTTGTTTTCTTGTATTTTTGGTTTCCCCAATGTAATTTCGTTTGTTTTCATAAAATTCCAAGAAAATAAAATAAATATTTCCTTACTTTTGCACTCTTTCTAATTTTGTTATTCTTCCTTTTCAGTCCTAATAATGCGGCTTTAAATAACATGACATGCTTGCGGAACTCATGCTCAAATCCGAACACGCCACCTAATCTGGAAATAATGAACCAAGAACCGGAATACGATGAAGACGAGGCTTTTAGGGAAATAAATCGAGAATTGGAACATTTCGAGAATAAACCTAAGCCAAATTTGAATGACACCGAACCGGTTAATTTGGGAACTGATGAAGAGGTCCGAGAGACCAAGATAAGCATCCACACGGATGAGAAAACACGAGATGCAATAATCCAACTCTTGTTTGAATTTAAAGACGTGTTTGCTTTGTCTTACGATGATATGCCAGGATTAGGAGCTGATCTAGTGGTGCACAAATTACCAATCTACCCTGACTGTCGCCCAGTGCAACAGAAGCAAAGAAAGTTCAAGACTGACATCAGTGATAAAATCAAAGAAGAAATCACTAAGCAGTTGAAAACATGGGTAATTCGAGTGGTACAATACACCACGTGGTTGGCTAATGTTGTGCCCGTGCCAAAGAAAGACGGAAAAACTCGAGTATGTGTTGACTACCGAGATTTGAATAAAGCGAGTCCTAAAGATAACTTTCCTTTACCGAACATCCACATCCTTGTTGATAACCGTGCCAAACATGAGATACAATCGTTTGTGGATTGTTATACGGGATATCATCAAGTGTTGATGGATGAAGAGGATGCCGAGAAGACTGCGTTTACCACACCTTGGGGGACTTACTGTTACAGAGTCATGCCGTTCGGTTTGAAAAACGCAGGAGCAACATACATGAGAGCTATGACTGCCATTTTCCACGACATGATGCATCAGGAAATAGAGGTGTACGTGGACGATGTGATCATCAAATCCAGAACTCAAGGCGATCATGTGCGAGACTTGAGGAAATTCTTTGAGAGGTTGCGGAAGTACGATTTGAAACCGAATCCGGCCAAATGCGCTTTTGGAGTCCCGTCAGGTAAACTTTTGGGTTTCATAGTCAGTAGAAGAGGTATTGAATTAGATCCCACAAAGATAAAATCCATCCAGGATTTACCTCCCCCCAGAACAAAGAAAGATGTAATGAGTCTTCTAGGCCGACTGAACTACATCAGTAGGTTCATCGCTCAGTTGACTTCCACATGTGAACCCATATTCAAGTTGTTGAAGAAAGACGCCGCAATCAAATGGACAACTGAATGCCAAGAAGCTTTTGATAAGATCAAAGAATATTTGTCAAACCCTCCAGTCTTAGTCCCGCCAGAGCCAGGGAGACCTCTTTTCTTGTATTTAACAGTCTTGGAAAACTCTTTTGGTTGTGTTCTCGGACAACGTGATGCAGCAGAGAAGAAAGAGCAAGCGATTTACTACCCTGAGCAAGAAATTCACTAGTTATGAGGTCAAGTACACTTTGCTGGAAAGAACGTGTTGTGCTTTAACTTGGGTCGCTCGGAAATTGAGACACTACCTCCAAGCCCATACGACTCACCTCATTACTCGGTTGGATCCTTTGAAGTACATATTCCAGAAACCGATGCCCACCGGAAGATTGGCAAAGTGGCAAATCCTGCTCACTGAGTTTGACATAGTCTATGTCACTCGCACGGCAATGAAGGCCCAAGCATTGGCGGACCATTTGGCCGAGAACCCGATCGACGAAGAGTATCAACCATTGAATACCTACTTTCCTGATGAAGAGGTAAATACGACAGAAGTTGTTTCGGACGACAGTCATGCTTGGAAAATGTTTTTCGATGGGGCGGTAAACGCTAAAGGTGTAGGGATCGGGGCAATCTTGATCTCTCCCGCTGGTCAGCACTACCCAGCCACGGCTAGGCTCCGTTTCTTTTGCACGAACAATACGGCTGAGTATGAAGCTTGTATCATGGGTATGAACATGGCAATTGATCAAGGCGTCGAAGATTTGTTGATCATGGGAGATTCAGATTTAATTATCAAACAATCTCAAGGTGAATGGGAAACTCGAGACGTTAAACTCCTCCCTTATCGACAACACGTGAACATTCTTGGCAAGCGATTTGCATCGATAGAGTTCAGGTATATCCCACGATGTCACAATGAACTAGCCGATGCACTTGCCACTTTAGCTTCAATGCTACCTTATCCGGGCAACGCCCATGTCAATCCCTTGGAAATTCAAATCAGGGAAAGCCACGGTTATTGCAATGCAATCGAAGAAGGACCGAGCGTCAAGCCATGGTATTACGATATCGGGAGATTTCTGAAAACGCAAGAATACCCAGAACATGCTACTGGAGATCAAAAGAGGACCATTAGGAGACATGCATGTGGTTTCTTTTTGAGCGGCGAGATCATGTACAAAAGAACCCCAGATCTTAACCTTTTGAGGTGTGTTGATGCCGAAGAAGTAGGAAGAATCATGCACGAAGTACATGCAGGAGTATGCGGGCCTCATATGAATGGGTATGTCTTAGCCAAGAAAATCCTTCGAGCAGGTTATTATTGGATGACCATGGAGAAAGATTGTTTCGGTTTTGTCCGAAAATGCCATCAATGTCAGGTACATGGAGATCTGATTCATGCACCTCCAACTGAGCTGCATCCTATGTCAGCGCCGTGGCCATTTGTCGCTTGGGGAATGGATGTCATCGGCCCGATTGAGCCGAAAGCTTCGAATGGACACCGATTCATATTGGTGGCTATCGACTACTTCACAAAATGGGTCGAAGCCGTCACTCTCAAATCAGTCACCAAGAAAGCGGTGGTGGATTTTGTACACTCAAATCTTATCTGTCGTTTTGGTATACCCGCAACTATCATCACAGACAATGCTGCGAATTTGAACAGTCATTTGATGGAAGAAATATGCGAGCAATTCAAAATAACGCATAGGAACTCCACCCCTTATCGGCCCAAAGCCAACGGTGCCGTGGAAGCGGCGAACAAAAACATTAAGAAGATTTTGAGAAAAACAATCCAAAGTTCTAGACAATGGCATGAACAATTACCGTTCGCTTTACTGGGATACCGTACTACAGTACGCACATCGGTGGGAGCAACTCCATACCTGCTAGTCTATGGAACTGAGGCTGTGATACCGGCAGAGGTAGAAATTCCTTCGCTTCGTACAATTGTTGAAGCAGAGATTGAAGATAGCGAGTGGGTTAAGACTCGTTTGGAGCAATTAACTTTGATCGATGAAAAGCGAATGGCTGCGGTCTGTCATGGACAACTGTACCAATAGAGAATGGCTCGTGCTTACAACAAGAAAGTACGACCGAGAAATTTCGAAGTAGGTCAGTTGGTTTTAAGACGCATTCTTCCACATCATGAGGAAGCGAAAGGAAAATTCGCTCCTAATTGGAAAGGACCATACATCATTAGGAAGATACTGCCAAGAGGAGCATTATACTTGGGAGACATGGAAGGAAAAGATCCTGAAACAGCTGTGAATGCAGATGCTGTGAAAAGGTATTATGTCTGAACTTGCTTCAATGAGGACCTCACAAGTCGAAATGATTGAAGGCTTTTATTCCCGCTACCCAAACACTACCAACCCTTTTGTAAACCCTTTGAGCCGGTTACCTTCTTTTGGCTACCCTCTTTGGAATCCAAACCAAACCAAAAAAAAAAAAAAAAAAAAAAAAAAAAAAAAAAAAAAAAAAAAAAATGTCCTGAACTACGTTCTGACTTGATTCCGAAAGGATACGTAGGCAACCTCTCCCTGAGGTTCAATCACACCAAATCAAAAATCCCGGTTTCCCCAAAAATGAAACTGGGGCAGATGATATTTTTGATTCGGTTTAAGATCCGTCAAGATGATTCCAAAGTTGTAATTTTGTTTACAATTCTTGTTACCCGAACCGAGTACAATTCCTTCAAGATCGATTGGAAGTTGTGAAAACATCATTGTTACGATCCGGGTTTCCTGGAATGAAAAGAAATAAAATGAGAGAGTCTTATTGGTGAAAACCTTCGGGCACCATAAGACGATGGAAGTAGATAAATAAAATGAGAGAGTCTTATTGGTGAAAACCTTCGAGCACCATAAGACGATGGAAGTAGAGAAATACAAAATGAGAGAGCCTGTTGGTAAAAACTCGCAAAGAGTGCTATCCGGCGATGGTAAGAAGAGAAATGAGAGAGGTCGATTGGCGAAAACCCGCAAAGGGCGCTATCAACCGAAAAGTTTGTTTCACCACGAGAGGTCCTGGCACGGCTCCTTAGCTCGGAAATATAGACCCGTTTTGGTTCATAAGAAAATGGGAGTTTTGTGACGATCAAGCATCTAGTCCGAGGAGCATGTCATGTTGGTTAAAGTCAGCGTATACCTCAGATAAGTCCTTCTTTTCTCCCTCGAAAGGGACTCCTCTATCTTTGATACGTTTTTCCATTCTTTGATTCATTCTTCTTCTTTGAATCCCTTTCGGTTTAATTTTAATTCTGAAAATATTACAAAGGAAGGTGACAGGACCGGTTTTACAGGACTCCGCCTGGTAAAGAAGAAAAGAAAAACAGCCTCAGTGGTGTATTGTTACAATCCACGATTGGATCGTAATGATCGATTGTTTCCAAAGGAAAAGAGTTTTAGAAAGGAAACGGAAATCAAAGGTTAAGGTCTTAGAAGAGACAGAATAAGGCAGAAGGATAGAACCTACACGGAAAATCCCCATGGAATTCCGGAAATGAACCCAGTCAATTCGAAAGGAAGTCATCCCAAAGACAATTGGTAGCAAACTTCTCAATGGAAATGGGGAAACGATCAAGCAATGAAGATAACCAAGGCCGCAAAGCCAACCACTTTTTCAATTGATAAAATGTTCTTTGTTGAAAGCAGGTCTGTTTAATTGTGCAAGAAGAAGGTACCACTCGAAGAAGTGAAATACGCAAGCTTTGAAATGGCTTTGGAACAAGGAAAACACATAAAAAAGTAAGTTTCTTTTTAGAGATTTATCTTATGCATTTGTTGATGGTTAAAAAGAACGCCTAAAAGAAGGCCAAAAAAAGAGAATAAAAGAAAAGGAAAACTCTGAAAAAGAGAATCAAATCATATCAGTCCAATATCTGTTTGGACCCCGGTCAGAAAAACCGAGGGTCTTTCCGGCCAGAAAGCCGTGAAACTTTTATCCCGGTCAAAAAACCGAGGATCTCCCCAGTCAAAAACTGCGGAGCCATTTACTTTTACCCCGGCCAAAAAACCGAGGATCTGACGGCCAAAAACCGTTAGATATAGTCAGAAAACTGCGGAGCCATTTACTTTTACCCCGGCCAAAAACCGAGGATCTGACGGCCAAAAAACCGTTAGATATTGTTTGAATTCCGGCCAGAAAGCCGTGAAACTTTTATCCCGGTCAGAAAACCGAGGATCTCCCCAGTCAGAAAACTGCGGAGCCATTTACTTTTACCCCGGCCAAAAAACCGAGGATCTGACGGCCAAAAACCGTTAGATATTGTTTGAATTCCGGCCAGAAAGCCGTGAAACTTTTTATCCCCGGTCAGAAAACCGAGGATCTCCCCAGTCAAAAAACTGCGGAGCCATTTACTTTTACCCCAGCCAAAAACCGAGGATCTGACGGCCAAAAACCGTTAGATATTGTTTGAATTCCGGCCAGAAAGCCGTGAAACTTTTATCCCCGGTCAAAAACCGAGGATCTCCCCAATCAAAAATTGCGGAGCCATTTACTTTTACCCCGACCAAAAGACCGAGGATCTGACGGCCAAAAAATCGTTAGATATTGTTTGAATCCCGGCCAGAAAGCCGTGAAACTTTTATCCCCGGTTAGAAAACCGAGGATCTCCCCAGTCAGAATACTGCGGAGCCATTTACTTTATCCCCGGCCAAAAAACCGAGGGTCCGACGGCCAAAAAACCGTTAGACATTGTTTGAATTCCGGCCAGAAAGCCGTAAAACGTTTATCCAAAATCCCGGCCAGAAAGCCGTGGAACGTTTATTTGTGAAATTGTGATTTTCTTACCCAAGACCAAAGAGTCTTTTTAATCGCTTTCTGTGTCACAACTAACTCACGAAATTTTCCTAGCAAAACTGGGGCAGAAAAATTTCGTTCGTTTATTTGTTTTGTTGTCTAAATAGGTTTGACCTCGGGACGCAAGGATCGAGATAACCTACAAATGGAACATCAATCCAGAGTGAAGAAAAGAAGAAAAGAACCAAAAGAAAAGAGTTCAAATGCTGGAGTAAACAAAGGCACGATTGCCCAAAAGATGATTGAAGTAACAAGCTCCGCCGACTCTGTTTCACTCAATGTTACAGAAATAAACAAGCACGTACAGCTTGTGGAGCATCAAGATTCAGATCAAGGTCTACAGCAAATCAGCTAAGATTCAAGATCAAGTTTTCAAGAGAATCATAGATAGGAATCTTGTAACTCATTAGTTTGATAGCATAGCTAGTTTAGCTTTAATTTCTCTTTCGGTGTAATAAGGAGGTCAGTAAGCAGTAAGCAGCGACAGCAGCAACAATAGCAACAGTAACAGCAAAGTGTCAGTCCACGGTAGTCCCAGCTACCAAAACTTCCCGAACTACATTGACCTGATTCCCGTTTAGCCCAGGATATGTAGGAGGCCTCCGAAGCAAAGGCTCGGTCAAACTCTTTCAAAATGCTTCCCACGGAGTATTCAAACGGGCAAAAATCGCTCGTATTTGCTCATTTATCTTTGCACGAAAACTCTTCATGTTTCCGCGCAAAGAGGGGCAGCTGTGAGCACGTGATTTTTGCCTAACATGAATTACTCCCACAAAATCAAAAAAAAAAAAAATTGTCTATTTTATGGTGTGTATTTTGTGAATTTTTGTGTTATTTTTGGTATTTGTTTGCATTTGTATATACGTGATTATATGTGTTTAAATTAATAAAAATACAAAAAATATGTCGTGTTTACATTTTTTATCTAACTTTGAAATTAGGAGTAATTAATTTTATCTTACAAAATGAAAATCACAAAAATAATTCATCTTTTTACATTTTTAGCATTTAAATGCCCAATTGTGTGATTTATGTTTAATTGATCATTTAATTATGTGTGATATTTGTTAGTATAATTTAATTAGTATGAGTTAATTTGATTTGATCTTTTGTAGTGTAGTTAGGATTTTTTGTTTTAATTAGAGAAGAGGAAAATTGGGAATAATGAGAAGAAGAGGAAGAAAATCGAATTGGGCCACTTCTTAATTAAATCCCAGGCCCAAAAACTAAAATAACCTCACCCTACCCATCTGGAAAACCCGCCCGGATCCGCCCAATATTAGCTTAAATCTGAGCCGTTGGATTTTGGTGATCCAACGACCAAGATTAAATCCTTGATTTAATTACCCAAAAAACCCCCAAAACCCCTGATACTCACTTCATTCTCCCAAACACGCCCCTCCTCTAATTCACTCAAATCCCTCCCCTGTAACGCCGCCTCTTGCCACCGTGAACCGCCGGCCGGAAATCGCCTCCGCCGGCGGTTGTGGTCCAAACACCACCATTTTTACACCATAGCTTCCCCTTCTCCCCCTCAACACGAATCCGGCAACCATTAGTCTCGAATCGTTCCCAAACGTTTCGAATATTAGATCGAAAATTGCCGGAAAATCGAAAATCATCCCGAATCACTCCAACTTCACATCATAGCATCCCCTAGCCTCGCTCACACCCAAACGACCTTTGGTTTCATTCAAATCCAGCCCGAAACCATGAAGCCCCAAATCGAGACTTCAAGAACCCTAAAATCCAAATTTGGGCCGCCGGCTTCGATTTGAAGAAATTGGGATTAGAATAGATTTTAATTGAGATGTTTTCAGTTGAAAACATTTTAATTAAAATCCATTTGATTCCCAAAGTCCAAATTTAAGTCAAGAACCGAGAATTTTCTCCAAAGTGGCCGATTTTTGATTTCTCTTTAAGGTAATGTTCATGTTTACCGTTTATTTCAATTTGCTTTTGTATTTGTTGATTGAATTCTTCTTGATGTTTGTCGGCCGTCTCTATTTTTCTTCATCTCTTGGGACCTTTTATTTGGTCGATTTGTTAGTTGTTATTCTTCGTTGTTTAACGGGTAATTGTGAATCGAATTCGATTCGTTGTTAATATCGTTAAGTTTTTTGATATTGAAATTATAACATGCTGTCCGAAATTGTATAGTCACTGCTTGTCGGATTTGTTTGTCGATTACGCATATCGTAATCGGCTAATCGAATGATATAGAATATGTGTTCGCGTCGATTAGCGTCGTCGATTAGTTAGCTTCATTTTTTTTCTTTTCTCTTCTTTGGCCGAGAACACTGTTTTAGTGAATTGTCAATTCTAAAGTTCTGTTTTGTCTATTTGATTACCAATGTTGTTGAATACAGGTTCGCGTCGATTAGCGTCGTCGAACATTTAGTTTCGTATTTGCTCCATTTTTTCTTCTTTTCTCTCGACTTTGAGTGTTATAAATTGTTGAATTTGTTTGTCGGCTTTTTGTTGTCGATCATACATGTTGTGATTCGACTTAACGAATGTCGTCGTTTCAATTCGCAAATTTGTTGTTTGAAATTCCGGGTAGTGGTTCACTGTTTTGCTTGAATTAAAATTTTTCGGTTTGTTCAGAATGTTGAGTTAATTGTTGGATTATTTGTTTTGAACCAGTGTTGATTCTAAATTAGGTTGTGAATTGGATATAGCTGTTAGTCCATTTAAGTAGCCCTAAAATCAACCTTTAAAGTGCAATACACATGGAAATGAGTTGTTAAAACTTGCTGGACAGCAGTGTATTTCATTAGTTTGCACCTTTAGGATTTGATTAATTATAAATCCCACCTTTAGACAAATCAGGGTGGAATAATCAGAGAATGTGAGGATAATAATGAGTATTTTCAGCTTTGTTGAGTGCTTGGTCAGTTGTTAGAATCAGGATACACATGAGAGGGAATATACAATTGAAAAGGTTTGAAAAAGGGGAATAATAGGGGCTGGACAGATCTGAAACTGAAAAAAAGGAAGGGCTGTTAGTTGGGATCTGTAGGCTATAAAACACTGTTTTGACACACACACTTGGACACACAAAAAAAACACTAGAAGAGAGCAACAAAAAAAACAGACAGAGAGCACACACTGTTACATTCTGAAAACAGACAGAGAGCACACTGTTTTGAGACACAAAAACAAACAGAGAGAACCATTTTTGAAAAACAGTGATATACTCTCAAACATACTCTCTGGCAGTATACATTCATTCACACACATACAGAGAGATTCAACAAAGAGATACTCTCTGGAAAACACCAGAAACACACACTCACTGGCAGAACACTCACATTTAGAATTCCAAGTCGATTTTGAAACCATTCTGGGAATTTTTGGTGGCTGTTTTGATGCTGTTTTGGATTTGATTATCATTCAATCTTTGGTTAGCTGAGTTTGGTTGGGGTTTCTTCCGTTTGAAAGTGTTGGTTACTGCTAGTTGCTGTTGGTGTTGTTGTTTTCTGTTAAGCTGTTACTGTCAGAATACTGCGATTGACCTTTTCTTCATCCTTTGAATTCCTATTTTCAGGTACATAATTTGGATTTCGTTGTTGATATTAGACTTGAATTAATCTGGAAATAAGAATGTCTTGCTGACTTCACGCATTGGATCACTGTCTGTTAGCTTCAAATTTAGATCAAATCTTCCATATGTGTATATTAGCTTTTGTAAAGCATATTTGGATAACTAGAACCGCTACATGCTTTGATTTAAATCATGGGTTGAAATTAAGTCGCCGTTTTTGATTAGCATGTAAATCTATTTAATTTTAGTGCTATGTTGGAATCATTGTCACATGTTTGTAACAAACTAAATTTTAAATAGAGTTTGAGTTAGTTTTGCAATAAGCATGCTTTTATAAGTTTTGTAGCAACACTGGTTCGTAGTAAAACTTTAGTGTTGGGACAAATTTAATTCCCTCAAAAGCCTGTAATAATAGTGGTGGTTTCAAAGACAAAACTTTAGAATTAACTTGGCAATTCGTGAGTAAGTATCAACTGTCCTAATTTTACGAGTCACGCGCAAATAAATTCTCGATCTAGTTCGGCATTAGAGTTCAAAAGAATGTGTTAAAATCAGGATGTATACACTCGTATATCGATTAAGAGCTTTTATTTGAACCAAATGCAGTCTTTTTAAGAGTTTTTATTTGGCCCTAAGAAAATAAGTCATGGAATAAGGAATTATTTTGCATATGTTTAAATTAGAAAAAAAAAATGACAAAATTGTGCATCTTTACATAAATTGAATTCTTGTTTAATCTAGAAATCAATCCTTTTTTTTTGTTTTTGATAGTTTCAAAGTAATCCAGGTACCCTTTTATTTCACCTATTTGTCAAAATCCGAGCCTATGTTGTAATTAATCTTTCTTTTGGTATGGTTTCAAATTAACAGAGCGGTTTAAAGTTTAATTAGAGCATATAATTTATAAGCATGTAAAAATCAGGTATTTTTAGCCATTTATAATAATTGAAGCGACCGTGCTAGAACCACGGGATCCGGGGATGCCTAACACCTTCCCTCGGGTCAACAGAATTCCTTACTTAGAATTTCTGGTTCGCGGACTTCATTTAGAAAGTCGAAATTTCCTCGATTCGGGATTTAAATAAATCGGTGACTTGGGACACCATAATTTATTCCAAGTGGCGACTCTGAAATAAATAAAATAATCTCGTTTCGAATATTGTCACTTAAATTGGAAAAACTCCCTTGTACGTTTATCCCTCGGGGTAAGCGCGCCAAAAGGAGGTGTGACACTACTGAGTCGGTTGTACTCATACTACATCCGACACTTTATGTGCAGATTCAAATGAGTTAGAGCACGGTGATCGTTGAGTTCATGCCAACTATCTGTGGAGATTGCAAGGTAGATGATAGTGTCTGCATGACCTTGTTAATCCTTTTGTCAGTTCTTCTTTTAGACAGTTATATATATCTTAGTTCATAGTTTTAAATGCTCATGACTTAGTGACTGACTGGTGTTTGGGGCTAGCTTCCGTATTTTAATATTAATTATATATAGAGTTGATTTAGTTTATGAGAAATTTGAATGTTAGTATTATTTTATTAAATTTTTAAAATTAATTAGTAGTAATATTTTGGGAATAAGCTTGCCTTGTAATATGATAGGCGCCTTTACGACTATGAATAGATTTTAGATCGTGACAGTAATATTTTTTAAGTAATGTATAAAAGAAAAACACACGAAACAGAGGGAGGTAGTAGAACACAAAAGGAGTGAGAACTAAGAAGTGTAATAGCGGATAGATGACCCATAAATTCGAGGTGGAATTCGAGTATAGATTGGCCAATACTAGTAAATTGTGAAAGACACTTATGAGAAGCTCTTTTGGGAACTAACAAAATCTTTTGAAAACAGCATTTATTCAAACATGTTAATTGTGTTATTCTAAGGTTGCATCTTCTTATAAAAGGTGTGAATTGTGTCGTAACAATTTTTGTGAGTCAAAAACCCTAAGTCTTGACCATGTCTAATTCAGATATAAATAACTAGTGAAGTGCAAAATTTAGAACACAATAATTTTACGTGATTTTTTTGTGCTCAATGGAGTAAAAATCATGATCTACTTTCGTAGAATTTGTCTTAAAATTTTACTAACTTCAGAAAGCAGTTTTAGGTTACAACTGTATAACTAAAGGGACTAACTCTACTTACCTTGCCCTACAATCAAATTAATTGTAACTAACTCTAGTACCCCTTCTTAAACTAACTCTAGTTAAGAAACAGAAAAAAAAAAAAAAAAAACTCAAAAGTTTATGATAACATGTGATTACACTCTTTAAAAGCAAATAGGTTATTATTCAAGAACAAAGTCTCAACCTAACAACCAAAGAACTATAAGCAGCTTTCTTGGAGATATGGTTCTTTCGTTGAGCAGTTTAAGTGTATAGGAGCACCTTCTTGCTTCAAATTGCTATTGCCAAAAGTAATTTCTTGAAACTGCCAAATGCCATTAGTCTTGAATAGCAACAATAAGACTCTTTATATAGGTATGAGGTTGAACGAAATCATTCCTTAAGTAATACTCCAAAATATGGAATATTTTAGCTAAGGAAAACCTCTTCTATTGATACGGTTTTCTTATTTGTTTCCAACTTCTCAACCTTTCCTTCTTTGCAAGTTTTCCATAATTGTTGAAACTTGTCGAACGCGGATTTCTCTAAAATAATTCCTTGATGTGCATGTATGAGGTCGAATCAGATACGATTAATGTGAGTCGAGTACACCTCCTTATACGGCCAAAAACATCGAGTATACCGTCCTCCACGCTCATACGACGAGAGGGAGCACGCCCCCGACTATAAAAGCGTATTGACAAACTCGCCCGTCTAGGCATCCCGTCTCCTCCGCCTATTTCCGTTTTTGTAATAACAATAGTTCTGAAATAAAGTAATACGTTGGCGAGGGGCCTTCCTTCTATATAAGGAAAGGCCTCCCTCATTTGTAAGACAAGTGTTATTATTCATTAACAATACAACCTCTATCTATCATTTTCTCTCTATCTCATCTCTGTATTGTTGGCTAGCTTTAATATTTCAATAAGTTTTCTTACGATTTCACTAGAACAATCTACATACGAATCATAGATCTGTCCTTGAATATATTACCACTGATTTCGATTTACCCTCTTATAATCTTTGATTGTCCCTAACTCAAAAATTAACCGATAGTTTTTGGGTCAAATAATTTGGCGACGTCTGTGGGAATTTCGAGAATCAAACCCGTAGTATATATCCACAAGATCAGATCATCAAACAAAATCCAAAAATGGCCGAAAATAGCACCCGGTCCAAAGCTATAACGGAAGTTACCACCAACCTCTCGAGTTCCCTGAATGAGGCCGGTGGTAGCGCTGCCATCAACACCACCCCTCATATTACACCTGAGGCGGAAGCCTCGCCTTCCCCTTTCGGGAATCTTGCAACCTTGCAGGAGAAAGATACCTCCACTTCGAAAGAAGCACCCCCAGCGGTCAGAAAATTACTGGAGGAATGGCTAACGAGCGCCCTGAGCGGCTTAGTGGAAAAACCACCGCGGAGTTATGAAAACGCATCACCAACAACAAGCAACATCGCCACTGCAGACGAGCAGGAAGAAACACGAACCAACAGCCAGCCCATCGAAACGCAAGTGCATGGCTTTTCGCAAGTGCATGGCGATACGTTGGCCTCCATTCTGAGAAGGATGGAAGAAATGGAGAGCGAAAACCAGGCCCTCCGTGACCAAATGAAGGAATTTCAGGATAGGGTTGTCAAGATCCCAGGAGCACCTAAATTGCTGCCCAAACGGGACGTAGGAAGGTTCGTAGAGCAACCTTACTCTGAGGAAGCTGCCCCCTACACCATCCCGAAGACTTTCAAGATGCCCCCCTACCTGAGGGTATATGATGGAACCACCGATCCCGAAGATCATCTCATCCATTACGTCACCGCTGTGAAAGGTAATGAATTGTCTAAGGAACAGGTACCATCAGTACTGCTGAAGAAGTTTGGCGAAAAATTAACCGGAGGAGCCCTGGCCTGGTATTCCTAACTGCCCGCCAAAGCAATCTCAACCTTCGAAGAAATGGCAAACAAGTTCGTCACAGCGCATGCCGGTGCTAAGAAGACGGAACCAAGGGTAAACGACATATTCACCGTGACAAATCACGGGCGAAGGCCTCAGGGACTTCCTCGCCAGATTCAACAAGGTAAGGATGAGCCTACCAAACGTGTCGGAGGGCATGGCGGTACCAGCTTTCCAGAACGGACTCAGTAGAGACGGCTCCAGAGCAACCAATAAACTACTAAGCCGGCTCATGAAATATCCCCCTACAACCTGGGACGAGATCCATAATGCCTACTGCGCCGAGGTACGGGCAGACGAAGAGGACCTCAACGGACCAACCCGACGACTGACAGCCATACATCCAGACACAAGGAGAGATCGACGACACGAGGGACGCCGGGAACTCCCCTCTCGCCCCAGTAAAGAACGACATCAGCCCTACATGAGATCTCCTCTTCCACCTCATCGCCATGCAGACGCACTACAACGCCATCTCGCCCCACTTAGAAACAAACGATGTACGCCCTCTTTACTTTCATCACATAACTTCTGTGTTTCTCCTTTAGAGATTGTGTACGCACTGGAAAAGCTCGGCACCAAGGTGCAACGGCCTCAGAAAATGAAATCGGACCCTACCATGAGAAAATTAAATGTTCTGTGTGAATTTCACCAAGAACGGGGGCACAGGACCGAAGACTGCATAGGCCTGCGACAGAAAGTCATTAGGATGCTAAACCAAGGGCACCTGAAGGAGCTACAAAGCAACAAGGGGAAAACTAATTTTGCACGCAGGCGAGAGAACTCCCGTGGGCCCCCGAAACCACCCTCCCCGACGAATAGTAAACATGATCGTCGAAAATGGGAACAACATCGCCATCAATCATGTAAAATTTGCCAACACACACAGACTGAAGAGGACCATCTCCCATGAACGGTATGATGACCTCGAAGGAAGTATCACCTTCGATAAGTCTGACGCCGATGGTTTGTGTTTCCCCCATTATGATGCTTTAGTTATCACTTTACGTATCTATGATACAGACGTAGTCATGATCGATGACAGAAGCGGTGCCTGCATCATCCATTTGAGAGTCCTCTCACATATGGGACTCGAGGATAGGATAACCCCCGGATGTATAACTCTAACTGGTTTTAATAATGCAGTAGAGCGCACATCAGGAGAAGTGACTCTACCCGTCCTCGCAGGGGGAGTCACCTTGGAAACCACCTTCCATGTGATGAATCAAGAGGCGACATACAATGTCATCATCGGACGCCCGTGGATATATGCCATGCGAGCGGTCCCCTCGAGCTTATATTAAGTGGACAAGTTCCCTACTCCATGGGGAATATTCAGCATCGAGGGAGAACCGTGTACATCGCAAGAATGCTACAATATAACACAGGACTGCGCCCACACCTGACAACTAAGCGGGGCGAGCGTAGAGGCATAACAATCAGCCGTGTCGGGGACCAAGCGGACCCGACGGCAGACGCCATCAGAGACCCAGACATTGTGGAAGCTTGTAAGGCTACATTCGAAGATCTTGACTCGGTCCAGCAAGATCGTAACAACCCCGAAAGGAAGGAATACATCGGCCATGGGCTCACCGACTCGGGTAAGTATCATGAATTTCTAACTAACCATGCAGCCACATTTGCTTTTTCCCATGCAGACATGCCAGGGATCTCGCCAGATATCGCCACCCATAGGCTCAAGATCGATCCGCTGCACCTGCCAGTAAGACAAATCAGAAGAAAGTTAAATGCTGCAATCAACGAGGCAATCCGCGAAGAAGTAGACAAACTGCTAGCCAACAGCTCTGTTAGGGAGTCAAAATATCCACTATGGGTCGCCAATGTGGTAATGGTCAAAAAGAAGAACGGAAAATAGAGGATGTGTGTGGACTTCACCGACCCAAACAAGGCCTGTCCTAAGGATTCCTCCCCCCTCACATCGATCAACTGATCGAAGCCACCGCCGAATATGAACTATTAAGTTTCTTGGACGCATACTCCGGTTATAACCAAATACTGATGGCCGAGGAAGATCAAGAGAAAACCAAGTTCATCACACACCAGGGTACCTACTGTTACAGAGTGATGCCTTTTGGGCTCAAGAACGCAGGGGCCACTTACCTAGTCACTAAGATGTTCAAAGAGCAATTTGGGAAAACCATGGAGGTTTATACTGACGACATGCTAGTGAAGTCTGCAAGGAAGGAAGACCACATCGACCACCTACGAGAGGCCTTCGAAATACTAAAAAAATATGGGATGAAGCTGAACCCCGAGAAATGCGCCTTCAGTGTGGCGTCACGAAAGTTTCTAGAGTTTCTCGTATCCCAAAGAGGGAACGAAGTCAACCACGATTAGATCAAGGCAATCGCCTCAATACCCGAAACACTCAACATCAAGAAATAAGTCCAAAAATTGACAGGTCGAATAGCCGTCCTCTCCCGCTTCATCTCCCGATCCTCATACAGATGCCACAAATTCTTCAGCGTATTGAGAAAAGACAACATATTCCACTGGAATGACGAGTGCGTCAAAGCCTTGCAAGGACTGAAAGCATATCTATCGTCGCCACCGTTGCTGTCAAAATCAAAACCAGATGAGCCTCTACTGACGTACCTAGCCGTATCGGAATTTACAGTTAGCGCGGTACTAGTTCGTGAAGAAAAAGGTACACAATCACCTATCTATTACATTAGCAAAACCCTAGTGGATGCCGAAACTCGATACCCACGCCTCGAGAAATTGGCTTTGGCACTGGTCATGGCTTCTAGAAAGATGAGACCCTATTTCCAATGCCATCCCATCAGAGTAGTGACCACTTTTCCTCTGAGGAGCATCTTTCACAAGCCCGAACTATCGTGCCAGCTCGCCAGATGGGCCATAGAGCTCAGCGAGCACGATATCACTTATATTCCTAGGACCTCCATCAAGTCACAAGTCCTCACTGACTTCGTGGTTGATTTTGGTGTCAAAATATCGCCAGAGGCAGAGAAGGAGGCCCTATAGGCTGCTTTGAGCACTGACCCCTGGATCCTCCATACCGGTAGGGCCGCAAATGCGTCGGGATCGGGACTGGGACTCGTCCTCGAAGTCCCTACGGGAAAAATCATTTGCCAGTCCATACGATGTCCCGAGATGACTAACAACGAGGCAGAATATAAAGCTGTTAATGCAGGTATAAAATTAGCCATCAGGTACGAAGCTCGCCGACTTGTCCTACACTGCGACTCACAACTCATGGTAAATAAAGTCACCGGGACTTATCAGGTCAAGGAACAAAGGCTACAGAAATACCGAGCAGAAATCTGCAAACTAACAGCACAGCTCGACGAATGCCACTTTGAACAGGTTCCTAGGGTGCATAATGCTGAAGCGGATGGACTGGCTAAACTGGCCGCTGCCGCCACCAACTTGAATAAAGAAAGCACTGTCACCCTCTTTCACTCAGCGATTGACCATACCGAGGTACTCTCCCTGCATCTAACTTGGGACTGGCGCAACCAATTTGTATCATATCTACAAGATGGAAATCTACCACCCGAAAAAAAAAGAAGTAAGAAAGCTTTGCACACAGGCAGCAAGGTACTGTATGATAAACAACGACCTCTACAAGAGGACTTTTGGAGGACCCCTGGCTAAGTGCCTAGGCCCCAACCAAATGACGCCGGTATTAGAGGAGGTCCACGAAAGTTATTGCGGCGCTCATACATGCAACCGAGCACTTGTGCGATGTCTAATACGGGCTGGGTACTACTGGCCCACCATGAAAAAAAATACGGCAAAATATGTTCGCCAGTGGGAGAAATGTCAAAACTTCGCCCCTATGATACATCATCCAGGGGAACCCCTCCGTTCGGTCACTTCACCATGGCCCTTCATCAAATAGGGAATGAATCATTGGACCACTACCCATCGGACGAGGAGAGGTACGCTTTTTGTTAGTTTTAACTGACTATTTCTCCAAGTGGGTGGAAGCAGGTGCCTATGCCCAGATTCGCGAGCAAGAGGTCATCGCCTTCATCTGGAAGAACATCATATGTCGCTTCAGCATCCCCAAAGAAATTACATGTGACAACGGACGACAGTTCATAGGACAAAAAACAACCGACTTCTTCAACAAATGGCGTATCAAAAGAATACTTTTAACGCCATATCATCCAGCCGCCAACGGCCAAGCAAAGTCATCCAACAAAACTATACTAAATATTTTGAAGAAGAAACTCGAAGACGCTAAAGGATTATGGTCCGAGTTACTACCAGAAGTACTATGGGCATACATAACTACCCCCAAATCCTCCACAGGAGAAACTCCTTACTCATTAGTCTACGGAACTGATGCCGTCATACCAGTCGAAGTTTGTGAGCCAAGCCTAAGGTACTCGCATATGAGCGGAGAGGAGAACAACGTAAATCAACTACAAGACCTTGATGAAGCCGAATAAAGAAGGGAAATGGACCACATTATGCTAGTGGCCCAAAAATAGCAGATTGAGAGATACTACAACAAGAGAGCAAAAATTCGACCACTCAAAGTAGGCGACTATGTGTTAAAAGCCAAGACACTAGTATCCAAAGACCCTAATGAAGGAAAGTTGGGCACAAATTGGAACGGACCCTACATGTAACGACCCGGCCCGTCGTCATGGGAATTACCACCCCTTTATGTTGTAATTACATGTTTTATGCTTTTATATCAGTGTTAGAGTCTATCGGGTGAGTTAGGAGTGAATTGGATTGAAAATGAGGCATATAGCCTTTTTGAAGGAAACTTGAATAAGGAAAGTCAACCCGGAGTTGACTATTTAGTTAGAGGGCTCGGAATCGGATTCGATGATTCGGTTAGTTCCGGGAGGTGATTTGTGACTTAGGGGAATAATCGGAATTGAATTTGGAGGTCCGGTGTAGAAATAGGCTTGAATTGGCTAAGGTTGAATTTTGGCGAAATCCGGACGGTAGGTGAGATTTTGATCCGGGAGTCGGAATGGAATTCCGACAGTTGCAATAGCTCCGTTAGGTGATTTTGGATGTGCCTACAAAATTTCAGGTCATTCGGAGGTCGTTTGGTCGGGTTTTTGATCGAATAAGAATTTTGAAAGTTATAGTTAAACTTAAGCTTGAATTTGCTGAAAACGGATGATTTTGATGTTAACGATAGTGATTTTATGATTCAAGCAAGTTGGAATTAGGTAATAGATCATGTCTGTATATTTGGTTGAGGTCTCGAGGGTCTCGGGTGTGTTTCGGATGTCCAACGGGTCATTTTTGGAAGATTTTTGCCGTTTTCAGCATAAATATAATGATCTAAAGGTCTATTTTTAGTTCTAGAGATCCAAATTTGATTTCGAGACTTCGAGAATTTAAATCATGAATTATAGGACTGATCCGGAAATTTTGGTTTAATTTCATCTAGTCGCGATTAGGTTTTTGACGCGATATGTGAGTTAATTGTTTAACGAGCAAAATTGATGTTGCAATGAGTAAATGAGATCTAAATTCAGTTTTGTTTGAACCACTGGATCCGTATCGAAATTACGGATCCATAAGAAAAAGAATCATCGAATTTCGAGTTCGTATGATGGAGTTAGAGCCATTTTAGTGAAAATGGCTGTGTGCTGCAATTTCTGTATTGCTGCTGCATTTTTCTGCAGCGTATGAATAGTAACTCCCGCGCGTGAACAGTAACCGCGCGGGTGAACAGTGTCGACGCACATGAACAGTAACCCGCGAACAGTGTCAACGCGCATGAACAGTAACCCGTGAACAGTGATTTCCGAAAAATTCAGTAAGTTGATAAAAAAATCGATTTTGGGTATCATTTTTCCACCATTGTTGAGCTCTAGAGTGAGAAAGTGACGGGAAATAGTTGGGAGATCATCGAGATATTGTCGGAGGTAAGTTTCGTGGTTTAATTACACACTTTTATCATGAAATCATGGATTATTTCTATGAAAATGGAGGATTAAATGTGGGTTTAAGCCCTATAGAAAAATACCGATTTGAGCGGGCAAATGGAGTCCGAATTTGGTAAATTTGATATGCCTAGACTCGTATTGAGACGAGGGTTCCGAATATATAACTTTTCTAACTTTTCGAGAAGCGCACCAAAAGTCGGGTTTTAACAACTTGTGGGTTTTGATATAATTTGGGCTATTTCGAATGAATTGCATGAAATTAGCATATATTGATGCATTCTCTATGATTTTGAGCAGATTTGGCATTCGAGGAGATTGATTTGCGAGGAAAGCGCAAGGCGGATTGAAGTTTCTACCGGTTCAAGGTGAGTGGTAGTGGTAAACAATGTACTGAGGGTTTGAAACCCCGTACTAGCACTTCACAGTGCTATGTTGAGATGAGACACACGTCTTGAGACGAGCGTGGTGACATTGTGATTGGGGACTTGGACTTGGTCCTTCCCGCTAATAGAATACTGTGTTGTATGACTGCTAATGAGATTATAACTGTACAATTGGGCTAATAGCCATGTTTGGGGCCTTGTGCCGATCTGTAGAGCATTAGGGAACCTATAGAGCTAGGTGACCCTTATATCGTGTTGGAAATATTCACTCAGCCGTAGCTCTAGCTGTATAGCATAATATGAGCCAGTACTAGATGCGTACATTGAGAAAGCTTATCTAGGGTGGAATTTCCCGTTCTAGCTGAGTGGGCCTGAAAGGCCAAGTCTATATTGACTGAGACAGGGTCAAGGACCCACTGTGATATATTATATTGGGCCTGAGAGTCCAAGTATATACTGGCTGGGATAGGGTCGAGGACCCATTATGAGGTATTATATATATATATATATATATATATATATATATATATATATATATATATATATATACCTATATTGGATCGGTCGCACGCCGCAGTAGTATATATATTGGATCGGACTACACGCGCGGGAATATACATGTAATATACATGTGGGACGGACTGCACGCCGCAGTATTATTGCGCTTGGGCTGTAGGAGCCCCTTCGGAGTCTGAGTCTGCACACATTCTCAGTGAGCACTGGTGTATATTATGGGATCGGGCTGCGCGCCGCAGCAGTATAAATATATATACATATATATATTGGATCGGACTGCACGCCGCAGTAATACATGTGTGGATCGGGCTGCACGCCGCAGTATAATAGTGCTTGGGCCTAGGGAGCCCCTCCGAAGTCTGTATACACCCCTAGTGAGCGCCGTCGACATTAAATGGAGCGGGCTGCGCGCCGCAGCGGTATATGTATTGGAGCGGGCTGCACGCCGCAACATTATACTTATTCATATCCTATTACCTACTTAAATACTTATACATTATAAACATAGGTATGTGTCTTCATATATTGAGATGGTCGTACACCGTAAGGGTACGAGTGAGGGTTCGATCAGTGTGGGATCTTGTAGAGATAGATGTGGACTGGAGATCAGAGTACTTACTACAGTGATGACGTTCCTGTGAGGGTTGCCTTAGAACTGCTAAGTGATAGCACATGAGTTCTTACTTTCAGTTATTATTTATTATTGTTACTCACTGAGTTGAAATATACTCACCCATAGGTGCCCGAGAGCAGTTGAGACATTGTAGCTGCTGATCCTTGTCTACTTTTGCGGAGATTACGAGGTAGCCGCCAGCGTCCGCAGAGCTTGTTTTCTCCTTCTTTATCATCTTGTTGATTTCCTATTTGCCTATACTTGGTTGTATTAGGATGTTATTCTGTAGAGGCTTAGTCTCGTGACACCACGATATGGTTGGGACCGTATTTTGTATGCTTTACATTTCGCTTATCACCCGATATGATCATTTACTGTTTAAGTTTAATTTGATTAATAACTGGCTGGTTTAAGGGATAATATGGTCGGGCTTGCCTAGTATCATGTTGGGCGCCATCACGACCAGGGTTTGGGTCGTGACACTACAAAATCACTGGTTAACAGGTCTCGCGAGTCATGAGCCGGTTGGTAGAGTCTCGTGGATCGGTACGGGGACGCCTGTACTTATCCTCGAGAGGCTGCAAACCTTTAGGAAAGTTTCAAATTCTTGGAATTCTTATCGTGCGTGTATGATTCAGGTTGAGTTGTAATTCTTGAAATTCCTCCTGCATGTTGATGTGCGCACTCGAGTGCTTAGTGATAAATTTGCCTTGATGGCTTAAGATTCCCCAATCGAGGGACGAGATATAATCTCTATGAGTTCATGTCGGGCCTGTCTGGAGGACTTGAGGCCAAATCCTTGTCTATGGCTTGAGCACCAAGGTGCTAATTTCGCGAGTCGGTATTATGAAGTTCATACGATCGGTATTGATCTTAATTGTGAAAATTGCAGTTTGATAATGGGAGAGTCTGTAAGGTATTCGGTTCTTATTGTGATTTGATATGTAGCACTAGCTATGGGCGTGAGAAATATGTTCATTGCCTCTTAGCGGAAATGTAAAGTGCGCTACGTCTGGTAGTATGAGTTCAAACTCAAGAAAACTGAATTGGTTGTGCTAGGTGTATCATTGTGAAAGGTATATGTGTTATGATTTGAGCAGGTGCAGCGCATGTTCATGTACTAATGTTGATGATATAATTGTGTAGTATTGAGATTTATGTTGTTGATATACATTGTGATGTCTTGTCGAGTTGCGGATGTATTGTTAGGATGATTTTGGTGATTCTCTGGCAGGTGGATAGGCCAAATTACAAAGGAAACTCTGCCGAAATTTTTGGAAAATTTGGGACTTAGAAAGATTTCTGTCACCTAAAGAGAGTGGGCTTATTGGTGGTGTGTGTATAAATGCAAGAATTGCAGAACGGTTAAGGTCTCTGATGATTCGAGTCTCTGTCAAGACTTGTAAATGACTTGAGTTTAATCTCATTGTAACATTTCGGCATCACTTGAATAATAATGATATGAGTGGTTAAAAGTGCTTTGGTGAATGGCTTCGAGCTAAGTTGGGAAGGTTGCTAATAAATAACTAATTGCACGGTTGTACGCTATGTGGGCACTGTCTTTAAGTATGTTGGGAAAATTCTGACAAGGTTATGGTGCTTCGTAGATGTGAAGAAATACTAGGATGTTTTGAACTACTGTTGGTAAGGAATGTTTGGTGTATAGAAAAGAAAGATAGCGAATTATACCTGTAAGTAATCATGTTCTGCGATGTCAGAGTTCTAACAAAACACGAGTGGTTCTACTCAATAGGACAGTTGAATTACAGCTAAATAAGGGTGAATGATGCCCGAGAATGGTTTTGCAGTGTTCAAGATTTTGCTTGTAACAGTCAGGTGCCTTAAGATTTGTGTATGTGGCTAAAGATGGCGGTTTTGTTAGAAAAGATCAAGGCTTGTGTTATATTATGTGAATGATGGGATTCTATGTATCCGTATTGGAAAGTAATGATAACAAATTCAAAAAAAAAAAAATCGCTGGAAGTTCTTCAAAATAAAGTATTGTAGAAGGTGGTACTCGGGGAAACATTTGAGAGAGTATTCAGCGGCCCGCGAGCCTTAGACCATGTGGTCTTGTGTACGAGTCTTTTGTGATAAAAAGGGTTGAGGCATTGTCGTGCTACATTAAAGACTGATATGAAATTAAAGATGATTCAGAAAGGAAACTGGGTAAATGGAACAATTTGTCAATAAACCAGAATGGTATGAAAAGGAATACGATTAATTCCTGGTATGTGGTTGAAGTAATGAGTTTTCTCTATATGGGATCATTAAAGTCCTTGACTAGTTGTGTGCGTCGATGTTTGCGGCGTAGGAAAGGAATATGAATTTCCATGTTATCTTAGTGTGGTATGGTATACGCGATGTGTTATGGAAAGTTGATAATGGCATATTCAAGGTTTTGAGATCAGTTCATAATATATGGGAAGTCAATAAAATTATTGAGCAGCGCAGACAACTGCAGGTGATTTAAGAATCAATCTTCGTGGTGATTAAGGAAAATAGTACTGCCATTCTAGTAATTCGGCAGAGTATATGGTCAAAAAGGGCCAAGTAATATAAACTGATAATATCTAGTGGTGTGTGGTATCCTCCTGTTGGATTGACGGTGATGATTGAGTTGTTGATGGCATAGGAAAATTTCTAAGTGGCTTACGTGGTATGAATGGATGTTTGATGTGTGTTATGTATTCGTACGGTAGAGTGTGGAATCAGGCATAGTGATTCATGTGTTATATATGTGTTGGAGACTAGAAGTTCTCGTGATCTGCCTATGCAGTGGTGGTATATCGTTTGTATCGGCACCGTTTAATGATTATTGGAAATTGGAAGCCCTAGTGGCTATTTTGTTACCTGATATGATGAATTTGAATGATATATGATTGTAGACTGGTTGTCATAAGCCAGGTTGTCTAGACTAATGTGATATGGACTATGTCAGAAAAATGTCACAAATTGCGTGGCAGAGTGCATCAGATCATGCTCCAGTAGGGTAGATGTACCCTAGGGCCAGCGGACGGCTGGTAGGTATTACTTTATCAGTTGGGCCTTCGTGGCGGATGTCAGTGTAGAGGTATCTACCATTGATTCAACTCCAGTATTGAGGAACTTTGTCGGATGCGTTTCATCTGGCCGAGCTTGAGGCTATATATATATGTTTGTTGCAATGATCAACTTGACTCGATGTGCATTTTCCTTGCTAGATGTATTCGTGGATCGGGTGGCACGCCGCCACAGGTATAGTATTTGGATCGGGTGGCACGCCGCCACATGTATGGTATCAGGATCGGTTGGCACGCCGCCACGGGTATGGTATCTGGATCGGGTGGCACGCCGCCACGGGTATGTTATTGGAACGGGTTGCACGCCGCAACAGTGTGATGTGGAAAATATAGTTTCCTATATGTTACCTTGTATATAATACTTCCTAGCTTCCGAGGAAATAGTCCGTATTGGGTATCGCTCGGGGAATAGCACATCGGTTGTGTCTTCTCAGGATTTGATAGCATATATTAACCGTATCACCACAGGTGTGATTGATTGCTTGAGTTCAGACCTAAATATGTGTGTGGTTGACCGTTTTGAGCATGGTGACTTGAGGTGCTCCATGAGTAATAGTGTTTGGATAGAATCATGAGTCGTTGCAAGGACACGTGATGTTATGGCCTTTCGAGAAGGAGTTAGGTACTTTATTCCTATGATGTGAGACGAGATCTCAGTTTTATGTTATGATGGTATAGAGGAATTGAGCTACGGCTCTTTTGTTTGAGTTAGTTGTTAGGATTTGAGTATGATCAGACGTTTCTTATTGGAGCCTGTGTTGTGCTCATCGTGGCTTAGGCCGGTGTTGAGGTATCATATTACCAGTGCGGTGTGTTATAATCGAAATGATCATTGGAGCCAATAATGAGTGTGAGTATATGTGATTTCAGCTGGTTAGAAAGGTAATATCGAGGTTCGGCTCCAAAATCTATTGTGGTATCAGTTAAAAAGGAAATGGATTCATGAATGGGTGAACTAAGAGATGGATTCAATATACCGCGTGTTCGGTTGCCGTGGGCATGATGTGAAAGTGTTGGAATAAGACTTTAGCTAATGAAAAAGGTTTTTCAGTTGGTATTTGGTTATCGTGGGAAATTGTTGTGATTAGAGACTATCGTCTCGAGTGATTGCGTTGTTTGATACATCATATGATCTCACCCGGAGTGGCGAGTATCCTTTATTGCAGTGGATTCTAGTGTATCCTGAGTATAGGCATGGGATTAGCAATTAGTATATGATTTCGGAAAGTGCAATGTGGTTTATGGTTCAGATGGTCTGTGGAATTTCAGCTATATCGTGTTATCGGACTTATGATATGTAGGGTGAAGTGGTATCACCCTGAATATATATTTGGTAAGGTCATTCAACTATTGGGTTGCTTCTAGTACAACTCTGAGTCCGCTCGAGGACGAGCGTTTGTTTAAGTTGGGGAGAATGTAACGACCCGGCCCGTCGTCACGGGAATTACCACCCCGTTATGTTTTAATTACATGTTTTATGCTTTTATATCAGTGTTAGAGTCTATCGGGTGAGTTAGGAAGTGAATTGGATTGAAAATGAGGCATATAGCCTTTTTGAAGGAAACTTGAATAAGGAAAGTCAACCCGGAGTTGACTATTTAGTTAGAGGGCTCAGAATCGGATTCTGATGATTCGGTTAGTTCCGGGAGGTGATTTGTGACTTAGGGGAATAATCGGAATTGAATTTGGAGGTCCGGTGTAGAAATAGGCTTGAATTGGCTAAGGTTGAATTTTGGCGAAATCCGGACGGTAGGTGAGATTTTGATCCGGGAGTCGGAATGGAATTCCGACAGTTGCAGTAGCTCCGTTAGGTGATTTTGGATGTGCCTGCAAAATTTCAGGTCATTCGGAGGTCATTTGGTCGGGTTTTTGATCGAATAAGAATTTTGAAAGTTATAGTTAAACTTAAGCTTGAATTTGCTGAAAACGGATGATTTTGATGTTAACGATAGTGATTTTATGATTCAAGCAAGTTGGAATTAGGTAATAGATCATGTCTGTATATTTGGTTGAGGTCTCGAGGGTCTCGGGTGTGTTTCGGATGTCCAACGGGTCATTTTTGGAAGATTTTTGCCGTTTTCAGTATAAATATAATGATCCAAAGGTCTATTTTTAGTTCTAGAGATCCAAATTTGATTTCGAGACTTCGAGAATTTAAATCATGAATTATAGGACTGATCTGAAAATTTTGGTTTAATTTCATCTAGTCGCGATTAGGTTTTTGACGCGATATGTGAGTTAATTGTTTAACGAGCAAAATTGATGTTGCAATGAGTAAATGAGATCTAAATTCAGTTTTGTTTGAACCACTGGATCCGTATCGAAATTACGGATCCATAAGAAAAAGAATCATCGAATTTCGAGTTCGTATGATGGAGTTAGAGCCATTTTAGTGAAAATGGCTGTGTGCTGCAATTTCTATATTGCTGCTGCATAATTCTGCAGCGTATGAATAGTAACTCCCGCGCGTGAACAGTAACCGCGCAGGTGAACAATGTCGACGCACATGAACAGTAACCCGTGAACAGTGTCAACGCGCATGAACAGTAACCCGTGAACAGTGATTTCCGAAAAATTCAGTAAGTTGATAAACAAATCGATTTTGGGTCATTTTTCCACCATTGTTGAGCTCTAGAGTGAGAAAGTGACGGGAAATAGTTGGGAGATCATCGAGATATTGTCGGAGGTAAGTTTCGTGGTTTAATTACACACTTTTATCATGAAATCATGGATTATTTCTATGAAAATGGAGGATTAAATGTGGGTTTAAGCCCTATAGAAAAATACCGATTTGAGCGGGCAAATGGAGTCCGAATTTGGTAAATTTGATATACCTAGACTCGTATTGAGACGAGGGTTCCGAATATATAACTTTTATAACTTTTCGAGAAGCGCACCAAAAGTCAGGTTTTAACAACTTGTGGGTTTTGATATAATTTGGGCTATTTCGAATGAATTGCATGAAATTAGCATATATTGATGCATTCTCTATGATTTTGAGCAGATTTGGCATCCGAGGAGATTGATTTGCGAGGAAAGCGCAAGGCGGATTGAAGTTTCTACCGGTTCAAGGTGAGTGGTAGTGGTAAACAATGTACTGAGGGTTTGAAACCCCGTACTAGCACTTCACAGTGCTATGTTGAGATGAGACACACGTCTTGAGACGAGCGTGGTGACATTGTGATTAGGGACTTGGACTTGGTCCTTCCCGGCTAATAGAATACTGTGTTTTATGACTGTTAATGAGATTATAACTGTACAATTGGGACTAATAGCCATGTTTGGGGCCTTGTGCCGATCTGTAGAGCATTATGGAACCTATAGAGCTAGGTGACCCTTATATCATGTTGGAAATATTTACTCAGCCGTAGCTCTAGCTGTATAGCATAATATGAGCCAGTACTATATGTGTACATTGAGAAAGCTTATCTAGGGTGGAATTTCCCGTTCTAGCTGAGTGGGCCTGAAAGGCCAAGTTTATATTGACTGAGACAGGGTCAAGGACCCACTGTGATATATTATATTGGGCCTGAGAGTCCAAGTATATACTGGCTGGGATAGGGCCGAGGACCCATTATGAGGTATTATATATATAATATATATATATATATATATATATACCTATATTGGATCGGGCTGCACGCCGCAGCAGTATATATATTGGATCGGACTGCACGCCGCAGTAATATACATGTAATATACATGTGGGACGGACTGCACGCCGTAGTATTATTGCGCTTGGGCTGTAGGAGCCCCTTCGGCGTCTGAGTCTGCACACATTCTTAGTGAGCACTGGTGTATATTATGGGATCGGGCTACGCGCCGCAGCAGTATAAATATATATATATTGGATCGGACTGCACGCCGCAGTAATACATGTGTGGATCGGGCTGCACGCCGCAGTATTATAGTGCTTGGGCCTAGGGAGCCCCTCCGAAGTCTGTATACACCCCCAATGAGCGCCGTCGACGTTAAATGGAGCGGGCTGTGCGCCGCAGCGGTATATGTATTGGAGCGGGCTGCACACCGCAACATTATACTTATTCATATCCTATTACCTACTTAAATACTTATACATTATAAACATAGGTATGTGTCTTCATATATTGAGATGGCCGTACACCGTAAGGGTACGAGTGAGGGTTTGATCAGTGTGGGATCTTGTAGAGATAGATGTGGATTGGAGATTAGAGTACCACCATAGTGATGACGTACCTGTGAGGGTTGCCTTAGAACTTCTAAGTGATAGCACGGGAGTTCTTACTTTCAGTTATTATTTATTATTGTTACTCACTGAGTTGAAATATACTCACCCCACTCCCCTGCACTTTTTGTGTAGATAGACATTTTAGCTGGTGATCATTGTCTACTTTTGCGGAGATTACGAGGTAGCTGCCAGCGTCCGCAGACCCTGTTTTTCTCCTTCTTTATCATCGTGTTGATTCCTTTTTGCCTAGACTTGTTTGTATTAGGATGTTAATCTGTAGAGGCTCAGTCTCGTGACACCACGATATGGTTGGGACCGTATTTTGTATGCTTTACATTTCGCTTATCACTTGATATGATCATTTACTGCTTAAGTTTAATTTGATTAATAACTGGTTGGTTTAAGGGATAATATGGCCGGGCTTGCCTAGTATCATGTTGGGCGCCATCACGACCAGGGTTTGGGTCGTGACACTACAAAATCACTGCAACAGCAGACAAAGGCTCCTTCCGGCTAGAGAACATGGACGGGAAGACACTCCAAAATAACTGGAACATCTCCCACCTCAAGCATTTACATTTTTAGAAAGAGTATCCCCCAAGTCGTACTCTTTTTCCCTCATCCGAGTTTTGTCCCAATTGGGTTTTCTCGGAGAGGTTTTTAATGAGGCGAAGAAGGAGATGCTCGGGAATGCTTAGAAGTTTAAATCTGATACACCAAGCGTACCGACAATCGACACGAATGGCATATCACAGGGACTAGGGCTACGACCATCTCCAATGTATGAAAGGCTACGAACATCTCCAATGTATGAAAGGCTACGACCATCCCAATGTATGAAAGACTACGACCATCTCCAATATATGAAAGGCTACGACCATCTCCAATGTATAAAAGGCTACGACCATCTCAAATAAGGCTACGACCATCTCCAATGTATGAAAGGCTACGGCCATCTGCAATGTATGAAAGGCTACAACCATCTCCAATGTATGAAAGGCTACGGCCATCTCCAATGTATGAAAGGTTACGGTCATCTCCAATGTATGAAAGGCTATGACCATCTCCAATGTATGAAAAGCTAAGGCCCTAACGGCGTAAGGAGAGACTACGGTCATCTCTAATGTATGAAAGGCTACGGCCATCTCCAATGTATAGAAGGCCGCGACCGCTCATAAACGCAAAAGGCTAAGGCCCTAACGACGTAAGGAGAGACTATGGTCATCTCCAATATATGAAAGGCTACGGCCATCTCCAATGTGTAAAAGGCCACGTCCCTTCATAACGGCAAAAGGCTAAGGCCCTAACGACGTAAGGAGAAACTACGATCATCTCCGACAAATAAAACGAAGGGCTGAGGAACCCTAGAAGTGGCCTCACCCTGGTTTGTCCCACGACGACGACTGCCCTTAGCCATTGTTAATCTTTCTACCAAATTCGAGGTATATTAACAAGCTATGAAGTCAATACGAGATATTGCTAAGTATTGCTATAAGAAAATATGGATGACAGAAGTGCAAAGAACTTTTTGTAATGATCCAAAAGAACGGAAAATCTTGAAATCTCTCCCTATTTATAGCGGGCCAGTACACGAGATTCGAAGAGGTTAGTATAAGAAAAGAAGGTGGAAAACCGAAACGTCAAAGCACCTTTTTGACTTGCCTCGGGAGCAGCTACAATCATGACACATGTCATCAGCAAACGACGGTTCAAAAGAACATGCCACGTGCGCACACGCGGATAAATCCGGGATGGGTCGATTTTTTTCACCTGTTGCAGATATACGTCGAATACATCTCCAACAGGCGGAGGGACTAACTGTATGAGGTTGAATCAGATATAATTAATGTGAGATGAGTACACCTCCCTATACGGCCATAGACATCGGGTATACATTCCTCCACGCTCATACGACGAGAAGGAGTATGCCCACGACTATAAAGGCGTATTGACAAACTCGTCCATCTAGGCGTCTTGTCTCCTCCCCCTATTTCCGTTTTTGAAATAACAATAGTTCTGAAATAAAGTAATACGTTGGCGAGGGGGCCTTCCTTCTATATAAGGAAATACCTCCCTCATTTGTAAGACAAGTGTTATTATTCATTAATAATACAACATCTATCTATCATTCTCTCTCTATTTCATCTCTCTATTGTTGGCTAGCTTTAATATCTCAATAAGTTTTCTTGCGATTTCACTAGAACAATCGACATACGAATCATAGATTTGTCCTTGAATATATTACCACTGATTCCGATTTACCCTCTTATAATCTTTGATTGTCCCTAACTAAAAAAAATAACCGATAATTTTTGGGTCAAATAGTGCACAAATTGACTTCTTACGGAATCCAACTTGCACTCAACTTCTCGCTAAATTAGATGAACATCTTCAACATTCTACTTCATTATGCTACCAACCTAATTCTTTCTTCATCGACATATTTTGTCTTAACACCGGTTAGTAACATGGGCAGATCCAAGATTTGAAACTTATGAGTTCCTATTGTAATTTCAGTTAAATATGCATTAATAATTGGTTTCGCAGTCGGGTATTTATCAATATTTAGTGAATTTCTTAGTATGAATTCATGGTCTATGCAAGAGTTACTGGGTTCTCGGGAACCTGTCATCTATACACAAGGTCCGACCCTGGTTAGTAATATAACAAATGATATTAATGAAAACCTAGTTCTCTCAACATATTTATTAATCATCAAAACTTAATTTATGCTAATCATGCTCAGCTCAACAAATGGATACCACAATAAAACAATCCTGATAATCAATACGATAATTGGTAAAAGAGAGAAGTTTTATTTTGTGTCTCATACAACTATATGTGTTAACTAGGTGGGTCGGACCGGTCCGGGCCAGTGAATATTGAACCCGTACGGGTTGTGATTCGGGCCGGTTCCGGGTTAGTTCTTAACAGGTTTAACGGGTTCGGGTTCATCCGGGTAAAAATTAAACCGTAAGGATTAAGGGTTGAGCGGGCCGGGCTGGGCCGGGTTTAATGTATTTTTAATTTTTTTTTTGGAATTTTGTATTACTATTGTAAGTTATATTAATACTTTGTGTTAATTTAATTTAAAGAATACAAGGAATATGAGAAAAAATTACATTTATTGCAAGTGCTACTTTTATTTCATAATTCAAAATTTAAACTTAAAAATTAAAATGTTTACGTTTTTAACAACAAGTAAATTCAAAGGTTTTGCATCGCCCTGCTAAGTTCCTCATAATCAATATGAACTGAGGGACCTTTTTCCGGAGTGTAAAATTCGGATGGGTTACCATGTGTTAATATATCTCCAAGTTCCTCGTCTTCTGGGCTATCAATTCCGATATTACCACGAATAAACGTCAAGCAAGTATTCCAATTTTAAGTTCAAATGTATAAACTTCAAAACCCGAATGATAAAATATGATAAATTAAATTCAAGAAAAAAGAGCCAAATAAAATTGGAAGATGAAATGATGAATTGAAGACTTGAAGTCTTGATAATTGGAGAATAAAAGAATGAGAGAAATTAAGATAGAGAAATGAGATTTGAGTGAAAAATGAAGAAGAGAGAGGAGGGTATTTATAATTTTAGAGAAGGTTATTTTTGTAAAATAAAAAGGGTTAAAAACAAATAAAATAAAAAATAGCTATTTTTGCAATTGATCCGTTGGCTAACGGAGCAGTTCAATTTCTGACCGTTGCCAACGGTCAATGGGTCCCACACCTGCCAAAAAGTAAAAAAAAAAAAAAAACAAAATTTTTTTTTTCTAGATATCTATACAGACAAATGACACTAATTATATGATGCTCCTTTTTATCTCATAAAATTGTGGACCCCAATCTTATACTTCTGAGTCCATAAAATTCTGAATCTACAAAATTATGAGACAAAATTATCTGATGCACCTAGTATAAGTTGTATAAAATTTTCTCATAAACGAGGAAATGTAATGGAGAAATCCAAGTATTCGTTTGAGCAAGTTTCTCCTTTGTCTATTTCCTAACCAAAAGACAAACCCAAGTGTAGTTGGAATCAAGTCAAGAGTTAATTGGACTCATACTGGTTGTCCTTACCGTTGGATTTGAATCAAAATACTATAAAATCCTCATATTTACTAATATACCATTGTAAGTGGAAGCTGGAATATTTTCTGAAAAGTTGGTATCAAGTTATCATAGCATGAGTGTCTTTCTGACAGCACCATATGAAAAAGATTGTGAGGTACTTCCATAGTTTTCTTGTTTTTATTTCATCTTACATAACAATATTGTCAAATAGTGAGAAAGAATCAGGGTATTTATAATCAAATGAATTAGAGTATATACTTTGCTACTTACAACAACAACAACCCAGTATATTCCCACAAGATGAGGTTTATGGAGGGTAATATGTAGACAGACCTTACCTCTACCCGAGAGGACAAAGAAGCTGTAATTTACTTTGCTACTTAGTGTTAGCTAAATTTCGAAGCAAATCATGAATTTCGGCACATTCATTAAGAGCTTTGGTTTTGTGTAAGAAAAAAAGAATATTATACTTCAATAAAAAAAGTTATAATTATATGATTATTTATGTAATTTGTCCTTTGATTGAGCTAAAGCAAGTTTGTCATAAAATATTGCAGACTTTTAGTCAAACAAAACCCAGAATGTGGGAGTAACAAAAGGTCAAAATAGCACGGTATAGCCAGTTTTTTAATCGGTTAATCAAAAATAAACAGCATTTACCAAGTAAAAAATAATCACTATTTTGTTGCAACAGAGACCGGTCCCACATAATATACTGGAGTTTGGTGCATTTGTGTACGAACTCCAGCATATTATGACGGACCGGTATACTTTGTTGACTCCTGTATAATATACGGGATACTGGAGCACCGATGTTCAAAACTCTAGTATATCATACTTGACATTTATATTTGCTGGGACTCCCGTATAATATGCGGGAGTTTAAGCATACTTATGCTGGAACTCTCGTATAATATGCGGGCGTATTTTTCAAATTTTGAACAATATTTTCGTTCAAATTTATCTTTATATAAAAAAAGTGGCTAAATTTCGATTACGTTTGAAACTGTGTTATTTTTGAATGACCAGTCGTAAATATGGCTATTTCTAAATTTCTCCTTAAAAAAAGTAGACATTTGAGATATAAAATGCAAAAGAAAAAAGTTTTTTTTTTTTTTGTGAAACAAATATTAAGAGAACCCAAGTGTACTGAGCAAACATACCAATTATTTGATCAGAAGATTTGGTATGCTCTGTATTTAAATTTCAAATTTATCAATTATCTACTTCATAATAATATAACATACTTTCACTTCTTTGCCTCCTTAACCGGGGCAAACACTCTGGAATCCACCAACTCTGCCCATTATCTTTGAAAAGGTCTTCTACTCTATCTTCATTTCCATTCCCTTTTTATTCTTTTTCTAAAAAGAAAATAATTTATATATATACCTTTTATTTTATTTTAATTCTTTTGCAATAAAAATCTGCATTTTCCCATATGGAGTAGAAGAGAGCAACAGCGTATCTTCTTGTTTTAATAAAAAGTTATAAACTTCATATTTATTTTAATTCATTTGAAAGGAAGTTTGAATAATTGTACCTACCAACAAATACCAAGTTCAAACAATGAATGAATTAAACCACAGATACTTCTCTCCTGTTCTTTACTCCATATCTCCCATCCCAAGGTGGAAGGAAACATGTGAATAGTAAAAGAAACCCAACATTATTACCTCAATCCCCCATTTAATAATTTAATATTCTACTAATAAGCTCCTACATTAGTCAAAACAAATTCAAATCCAACAAATGTACAGTATAGTTATAGCCAGTAGCTACATCGATTAAAGCTGCATATAACACCTCGAAAATCACCCCATCTTTGTTCAAACTCAAAACAAGCCTTCTTCTTCCTCATCAACTCTGTGTCTATGTGTCCAACTTCTTGTTGCAAAAATAGCCACTTTGATCATTCTTGAAGCTGTTTTCTCCATGCAAAAGAAAAATGGAATCTTTATTATAAAGATTGAATCTTTGTCATTCTTGAGATTAAAGATCGAATCTTTACAACTCTAAATCATGAATCTTTCAGACTTTTTAGCAATACTGATTCTTTGTTTCTTCACATTTGCTATCTTTCCTACTTTTGCACTGAATTCAGATGGACTTTCATTATTAGCTTTAAAATCAGCTATTTCTTCTGACCCAACTGAATTTCTTGCATCTTGGTCAGAATCAGACTCATCACCATGTCATTGGAATGGAATCAAATGTGATGATCGAAATCAAAAAGTCATTTCCATTTCACTCTCAGCCAAGAATCTCACTGGCTATATTCCTTCTGAAATTGGTGCACTTTCAAATCTCTCAATTCTCTCTCTTTCTTACAACAACTTCTCTAAACTAATCCCAATTCATCTCTTTAATGCTACTTCACTTCACTCACTTGATCTTTCACACAATGCCTTCACTGGTTTTTTGCCTCAGCAAATTACTTCACTTCGTAACCTTAATCACCTTGACCTTTCTGCTAATTTTCTTAATGGTTCACTTCCTGAGGAGCTAACTGAGCTTACTCAGCTCACTGGGACTTTAAATCTTTCGTATAACAGATTTTCCGGCGAAGTCCCGGTGAGTTATGGTAAGTTTCCGGTGACGTTGAGTTTGGATTTGAGGCATAATAATCTGACTGGAAAAATACCTTCAGTTGGGTCATTGTTAAATCAAGGGCCTACTGCATTTTCAGGGAACCCTTTACTTTGTGGGTTTCCATTGGAGACACCATGTGCAGAGCCAGAAGCTCAAAAACCTAGTGTTTTGCCAAATCTTGAAAACCCTAAAGATTTAGGGTTTGTAGAAAAGGGTAAATCTGGAAATGGGTCGGTGGCGGTTTCTTTAATCTCCGGCGTATCGGTGGTGATCGGAGTAGTGTTTGTTTCAGTGTGGGTATTGAGGAAAAAATGGAAGTTGGATGAGGGCAAAATGGGAATAGAAAAGTTTGAGAAGGAGAAGTCACAGTCACAGGAGGTGGTTGGGGTGGGGGGTGGGGTGAGTGAGGGGGAGGGGCAAAAGGGTAAATATATAGTGTTTGATGAAGGGTTTGGGTTGGAGTTGGAAGATTTGTTAAGGTCATCAGCTTATGTGGTGGGGAAGAGTAGGAGTGGGATAGTTTATAAAGTGGTGGCGGGTGGCGGCAGGGGATCGGCGTTAGGTGGTGGCGCTGCGGTGGTTGCTGTTCGGAGATTGAGCGAGGGGGATGCCACGTGGCGGTTCAAGGAGTTTGAGACGGAGGTGGAAGCCATTGGGAAAGTACAACATCCAAATGTGGTGAGGCTTAGAGCTTATTACTATGCAAGTGATGAGAAATTGTTGGTTACTGATTTCATCCGCAATGGCAGCTTGCACAATGCTTTACATGGTAATTTCAACTCATTTTTCTTATGTTGAATTGTTTAAGTTTATGGTCTGTGTTGCTTAATTGAGGTTAGAATTCATCTGCAATAGCATGATCATGCTTAGATTATAATATGGTATACTTAACCCTCAGGCTTGGCCTGGTGGCAACTAACTTGAGGTTTGATGTTTGAGGTTTGAGGTTTGAGGTTTGAGGTTCGCTCTTCAAAGTCTCAAGTTCAAAATCCACATGGTGCAAACAACTTTTAAGGGTCATCGGACCAAGTAAAACCATGAATTAATCATGGTGCACTTGTAGGAAATTCCTTGCCGAGGGCCTTTGCACCCTGGAATTAGTTGGGCATCCCATGCAAAATAAAAAAAAAATTATAATGTGGTATACTTGTTAATGTGATTAGCTAGGTTTCATTGAAGGTTAAGTTTTGAAAATTCCCTATTCGCCTTTACAACACATCTCTTTTTTCTTCTTCCAAATAACCAAGAAATCTCTTACGGTCAACGCTGCACGATTTAAAACTCGGTAGATAATGGACCCTGCACATCGCGCTGCACTCTTACCACTATATCAAAGCCCCTAGGGGCTTCATCTTTTGAGTAACTCATTAGTTGAAGGAAGAAACAACAACAACAACTATCCAGTGTATTTCTACAAAGTGGGGTTTGGGGAGGGTAATATATACACAAGACTTACCCCTGCCCGAAAGGGCAGAGAGACTGTTTCCAATCGACCCTCGGCTCAAGTGAAAGGGAAGAGAAAGAAGAGAAAAAGAAAAGGAAAAACAAAAGTTTGTTGAAGGAAGAATCATTAAGAGAAAATGCAAATGTTTGTTGTCCTAAATAAGGGAAGTGATAATTCGAAATCAATATTCCGGCTCAACTGAGTATCAATGTTTCTGGTTTGTACTTCGGAAGTACTCCCTCCGGTCCACTTTAATTAATTTTTTTTGCTACTTTCGCACATATTAAGGAATCCACCTTTTAAATTAACAATGAAATTGACCTTATTAACGTTAATTTGTTCATTGGAATTGCAGTAAAATACTCCTAGACTATTTACTCGAAGGACAACTTTGGAAAAAAGAAGTTAATTCCTCCTTGAAAAATTAAATATTGTGGACCATAGTGATAAATTAGAATAGAACAGATGCCTGCCATGAAATATATGTCGAGCTGTGAACGATAGGAACTTAACCAAAATGCTGTAAGGGAAACTGGGAAAAATACAGCATTTAACTCAAATATGTTAGTGAGCAGAGAGAGGGCAATGTTGAATACAGTAACTTATGCAGAATATATCCTTTTATTACAAATGATTTATTGTTAGGATAAGGACATTTCGGGTGAAGTCTGAAGTGTGAGCTTGCACATTGAATTCATGCTTCCACTCTTGGAGAAAAATTAGGTTAATTAATGCACTTGTTGATAGCTAGATATATATGTCTGTAACCAACTGTTCTGCTCTTCTGCACAATGTAATAATCTCTGGGTCCATGGTAATTGGTACATCAGGGATTTATTGATAGATCAGACATTAGACAACATTCTCATTATAGTTGACAGTAAATTATTTCAGACTAGCCTCACTTGTTGTTTCATTTGTTATTATGTTGCTCGTAAGTAAGGGTGACAAACAGGCGGGTTGAGTCGAATATGATTGGATCGAAAACGGGTAATTCAAAAAACGGATAAACCATTCGACCTGACATGTATTTGAGACGGATAAAAATCGGGTTAATATGTATATTCATATTATCTATCGCTTATTGAGTATGATCATTTATGAGAGAATTCCTAGTCTTTTAAACTTGAGGAACCCCAATTTGATGCTTTACAAATATAAAAGTTAAACTCCCATTTTCTAAGTGGTTAATACGGTTCTTATCCATATTCGACATGTTTTTAAATAGTTCGTTATCCAACCAATTTCTTAATGAATAATATGAGTAGATAATTGTTTTCTTTTAACCAGTTTGTCTTCTCTACCCGTAAGCATTTGTATTATTCTGTTTTCTGGAAAACAGCTATGCAAGTGTTAATCTACCTCAACCTTTGGTAGCACTTGAGCGTTATTTCAGCCTTTTTGAACGTGAAAATAGCATGGGCTACCCAATTTTCGGACTGACAATAGAAAAATATTCAAGTTTTGTGAAGTCATTGAAAAATAGCCACTATTTATTGCAGCACGACAAGTTCTAGCATAATATATTGGAGTCCAGTAAGTTATGCTGGAAGTTTGGATGTAAAAAATTCTAACTCCAGTATATTATGCTGGAATATTTTTCAGATTTGAACAGTGTTTTAGTTCAGATTTATCTTTACGTGAAAAATTGCTAAATTTCGATTATTATTGAAATTGTGAATATTTATGAATTAACACCCGTAAATATGGCGATTTATGAATTTTCACCCATTTTGAACTGCTGTTTGTTTCTTGTTATTTACTTTTTCTGGTGCCCCACTATGGTTTCTTTACCTTGTTTTCTGTTTCAGAGGAACGAAATTTATGTGGCCTAAACATGGATTATTCATGAGAATCAAAATCTGAATACTAGTCTTGATTTGCTCAAATCTATCTCTTCTCATGAACTTTTCTTTGCTGTTATTTTTTGTATTTTTATAGTAACAGTGTGAACCAATCTATTCACAAATGGAAATGCAGAATACACCTAAGCTCCTTGTCATTTAGTTTCTTGAGAATCAGCTGATTGCTCTTCTTTTATATTGAAATTTCTAGACCTCCACAAAATAGCCAATTCTGGTACACCTGACCTATTTTATTGTTTTTCTTACTCTGACTACTGTCAGCTCTTTCATTGTTTCAAGCACATGTTTTTTGGGCCAAATTCAGGACTTTAAGTCAGTGATCATTGTCTGAAAAGCTGCTTATATAGTTCAAATATAATGGTCCCTACCATATTCAACTATAATTGTTGTCCTCAAGTTTACTCCAAGGAAGATATAGAGTAAAAGGAAAATGTGGCTTGAATCACTTGTTAAATTATTCTTGAGGTTCCACAAGTCGTATACAACACATTAAACCTAGTATAATCCTAACAGGGGAGTGTGTATGCAGATTTTACCCTTACCTTGAAGGTAGTGAGAATGTTTCTGATAGACCCGGCTCACAAGTCATATATGTCAAAAGTATCTTGGGATTTCAAAACTGAACTTTAATGAATTGTAGTAAATGGTTCCCTTTCTATGATTATGTAAAATACTTCCACTTTCCAACAAATCCTTGAATTAAGTACACATCGCCCGAGTATTTGATTTTGCGAGAAAATTGCATTTTTAGGTTCTTCACTGTTTCAAATTTCAATGCTCAGTTTTCAAGCAAAATCTAGTTGTTTCTCGCATTTTCTGATGCAGCATAATGTTTTATCTTTTACCATTGCAGGAGGACCTGGTAATTCCCTGCCACCATTGTCTTGGGCAGCTAGACTGAAGATCGCTCAAGGCACAGCTCGGGGTCTTATGCACATTCATGAGTGTAGTCCTAGGAAGTATGTTCATGGGAACATAAAATCATCGAAAATCCTTCTTGACGATGAATTGCAAGCTTACATATCCGGTTTTGGGTTGACTCGTCTTATTTCAGGGTCCTCGAAGCTCGCTAATAGTAGTACCAAGAAGCTGAATACAAGTCAAATCATTGTAAGTCCTAAAAACTCAACTTCATCATCCATTATGTACGTGGCACCTGAGTCTCGAGTTCCGGGCTCCAAGTTCACACAAAAATGCGACATCTATTCGTTTGGGATTGTGCTTTTGGAGATGTTGACTGGTCGGTTGCCAGATGGAGGATCGGAAGATAATGGAAAGGGGCTCGAGAGTCACGTTAGGAAGGTTTTTAGAGAAGAACGACCATTGTCCGAGATCATAGACCCTGCTCTCTTGAATGAGGTTCATGCTAAAAAGCAAGTCGTTGCAGCATTTCATATTGCTCTCAACTGCACAGAACTGGATCCCGAGCTTCGGCCAAGGATGAGAACAGTTTCTGATAACCTTGATCGTATCAAACTGCAGTGAAGGGAAACTCAATGGTATATTTTGTAAAAAGCTTTTGAGTTTTGATGTCCACCTAATGTAGAAGCTGTTTAGCGTTGTGAATCGGATTTCTCAGTGTACTTAGACTGTTCTTTTTGTTGAATCATCAATGAAAATTGCTTGTGCTAACCACCTCAAAAGACTACTGTGTTTGATATTAATATAGTGGCAAATAAGCGGGGCGAGTCAGATATGGTTTGAGTAGGAAATGGGTAATGAAGAAATAAATAAATTTATATGACCCGATCTATATTTAATACGGATAAAAAAAGGTGAACCGGTGGTTAATACGTGTTCCATGACTTTTTGTATATGATCACTTTTGGAAGAATATTTAGTCTCTTTAACTTGAAGAACTTTCAATTTGAGAATTTATAAATGTAAAGGCTAGACCCATTGGTTATTCATTTTCTAATTGAATAATATAGTTCTTATATCCGCTTTTAAAAAGTTTATTATCCAACCTATTTTTTAATAAATAATATCGGTGGTTAGTTGTTTTCTTTTAACCGTTTGTCACCCCTAAATATCAGTGTGGAGAATTTTTTATTCGTTGTGTCGTGATTTTAAATAGTAAACAAATAAGAATTCAATATAACAGAATATACAAAAAAATATAACGCGAACTATTTTTATAAAACTTAACTCAAGTATATTACTAGATATGAATTTTTATGTTTTGAAATGTATTCAACATAACCACATTATACTTTTTATATATAGAAGGCAGAATAGCCCGAGAGACACCTCTACTTATTCGAGTTTGGCATCCTCATCCTCCTACTTCACAAAGTTTTTTATAGGCATCTATACATACTTAAAATTAATATTTTAAATCCCTCTGACCATTGATCAAACCTATATGGCATTAGATATACTAAGTTATACAAGTGCTTGGTTACACACGCTTAAGAACAAGTGAAGGTAATGTTTTGACTAAGAAAATATTTTAAACTAGGCGAAACAACTTCGTGGTCACTTATACTTGTACGAGATTTTAAAGCCGCTATTTAAACTTTGAATTTTTCCATTTTAACACCTCAAACTCAATCAATTGAGTATAAATAAACCCGCGTGTAATTCAATTGTCTGGGTTGCTCAGTTGGTAAGCACCTCCACCTACGACCGTTAGGTCCTGGGTTCGAGTCACCATGGAGGGGAAGTGTGGAAACACTATAGATCCTCCTAATTTGGGAGGGAAAAAAAAAAAAAAAAAAAAAAAAAAAAAAAAAAAAAAATTGTCTGAAAGAAGAACACGTCAAATATTAAGACCATTTATTATTTTACATGTGTCATCTGTGAGTTCCTCTTTGAAAATTAATTTATCAATTTTTTTTTTCTTATTTTACTTCTTTCACCATTTCTTCTACACATTTTAGTGCTGCCAAGGGGAAAAAATCTCAGCCATCACTTGACCGACTCAGCCGTGAACTTCCATCAAATTTTTTCCATCCTCAACTTCTACCAATATTCATAAAATTATACCCCAAGTCAAAGCGTCAATGGGTCACCCACTAAACTTTGGTCAAGGCAACAAAAAGATCCAGTAGAACTATGTCAAAGAAGGATACGAATGGTAAAATCAGAAAGAGAGAAGAAGTCGGATTGCATAAGTAGAATTTTTCAACAAAAATTCTTCAATTTTCCGATAGTCTTTCTCTTGTTGTCTTCCAATTTACGATCAATACAAAAAGGGTAGAGGAAGTTAATGTGAAAGAAATGATTGACAATTGTTTTTGACAAAATCTATTATTTTCTTTGTTTCTCACTACTACTGGGCTTTACAAAAAAAGGAAGAAGCAAGGAGAAATTAGAGTGGGGGATAAAGAAAAGAAAAGGGAGGTGGGGAGGTGCAGACGTCAACGGGAAAAAGGGGAAAACAAAAGAAAGGGGTGAGGGGATATAAGAGTATTACTTATTTTGGAAGGGGGCTTATTTTCTTTCTTTTTCATTTGTAGTTTTTTTCTTCCGCTTTTACATTTTTCTAATCAAAATTATCGTAGTCACGCTCTTAGTTTATTTGACTTGCGCACACTTTGTCCATATC